>LUCM01004249.1:4176-51241 GCA_008360955.1 Fasciolopsis buskii | reverse complement strand
TTTTTCGGCATTTCCTTGAAGTTTGGATTACAATCTGAAGTTATTTACATCATCTTACCACTACTCAGGAAACTTATCGCGTCTTTATATTGGGGACCGATCCGAGGACATACCAAAGCCACTTACACCGGATTCATCACTTTACGTCCCAGGTCTCGACAGCGCTCACCTATTTCATCTGCTTTTCGTGTGTGGAAAAAGATGTGACGATTTTGCTGCTTAATATATTTCAACTCTCCCTGAAGCAGTGTCCCTCCAATATAGCAGAAAACCTCAGTCACAATTCCCCACCACAAGAGAAGACCGATTTATGACCCTTGATAATCATTGCCTCATTATTCACACTCCTGCCACATCTAATAAAATGGTACAAGAAAAACAACGTTGTTTCCTGCAAACAGTCCTGCACCACCCCCCAGTATGATTTTATAGATCTGATTACTGATACTCTACACAAACACAGCCCGCTTTCCATTATTTTTTCTTTAACTTGGGCCGACACTTGCCTTAGACTTTTTATCTCTGAAATTTTTCTGTTTACTGAAACTCCGGCTAGGTGCAAGATCGTCTCATTCCTGTTTGTCAAATCGTTCTCCGTATTTTTTATCAACAACCATGAATCAAGCCTTGGTCCCCGTTCAGAACAGGCGGTGAACACAAAGCCGTTTCTAGATTCATGGCTGTTTATCATTTTAAAACTAATGAAATTCTCACTTCATTCATTTGATAGCACCGTTTACCAGATGACATTCAAAATTTGCATTAAGGACCTTACCAAAACGCTACCGGTTCATCCTTTGTTGATTGATATCTTCAATGAAACGTAGGACGTTCTCAGCCAATTAGACTGAACATCTAGAGAAGGCGTTTTCGGAGTTATTCAAAAAGCCCATGTGATCTCTGAGCCAAGGATACTTTCTTTCAGTCCCGAGAGTTACGCGATCTGCCTGTTTCCCTTAATCCCTCGGCTTGATACTTTGGTTTAGCAATATTCATATAGCTGTAAATTAACTGAGCACGTTCTCGCTACAGACTACTTTAGTGAGAAAAATCGGGGCCTTCTGGCATTGTGAATTCAGGTTGACTAATTAACATCTTCACACCAGGCCTGTTTGAATATTGTCTCACTAGTACTTCACTAGCATAGAAGAATCCCGAAAAGCCTTTCATTTGCAGTGAGTGATACAGGTAATCTTATCAATAAATAACTTATTACAGCGATTTTCTTCTAAGATCTTAATACTCATTTCTCAGCACGCTCTGTGGCTTAACTTCACGTTCTTTGTTCAATACGGCGTTGCCCCGTCTGAACAGTCTTCTTAAGAAGATAATATTAATCCTGAGGAATTCATTATCCCTGACCTGTCTGCACCATATAAGATCAAGCCCAACGTCCCAACAAATTCGGATTACCAAATCAAGTTTGGCTCTTAGATATTAACTGGCCCTCATAAAATGTATAAGCAAAGAAACAACTTCCCACCGGATTTGTTCGGAGGTTCACTGGGTTGATTCTTGACATGTAATTGTAATCCACACAATCAAACTATCCACCAAAAAGACAGAACCGTTCGATAATCGTGGATCGATTGCTATGTTTATAGCCACGTGCCTACACCAAGACTGCAGTCCACTTATTTCCTATTAGACGCCCTAGGCCTCCTTATGGTTACAACTTGCTGCACTTGACGATAACGTGGCGTAATTCTTTCCAGTCCGGTGAAGCAGATGTGGGTCCGCGAGCACCTACCCGTCATCACACATTTAGAAACAACCCAGGGCTACTGTCCAATGCGCACGCTACTGCACCACCCAAAGTACCTATTCAGTTCATCGCTCTCCCTCAAAGTGTAAGATAAACCTGACGAACGCTGGTGGAGCCGCTGTACCTTCTTAATTTCTCTCACCACTGATACACTCATTTCTACTAAACCAATCTGTTTCACCTTTATGAGCAAGTCTGATGATGAGTATTTATTACTTCTACCACAAACTTGCCTCAGTGCCTGTATAGCGTCTACCTGTTATTGGTACCGAGGTTGTTAACCTAACACTTCTATGCACTTCCTTCGCAGCTGTACTGTAGAAGTGAGCTTTTACTATTATTTAAGACCTCCTGGAACCCGTGTCAGTCAGTGTGTAGTGATGTCGTGCGCACTCCTCTGGTGTTTGCGTTTAGTCGAATGGTTCACTTTTGAATTCGTAGTGCGTGGATCGAGCGCGTGGCGTCTTCTTGAGGTAAGTTGTCGGTGTTCTGGCGGGTCCCCCGCTCGAGAGGTGGTAAGCTCCATCCCGACAGCTGTGAGTGTGGTAAGGTAGCAAAGTATTGAAGTAAGTGTGAAGTAAGTGTGAGCTCAGTAGCACGCGCGCATTCTGCGATGAGCTACTCGCCCGGTAGGGTCGGACCTCTAAAGTCGACAATCTCTATGCCGGCTGAGCCTGTCAAGAGTAGGTTGTGGTGTTAGGTGTGTGTGGCTCAAGATCGCTCAGTCTCGAGTATCCAGGTTGTAGATAAAGTTGAGGAAAGATAATGTGGGGACTAAACTGCGAGGCTGATTTATTCGGTGTAAGGAACGGTGTGTGACTGAAGAAGGTGCGGATCAAGGTGTAATCGACTAATGTCAGACATCGTGAAGAGCGAAAAAAGCGCAAATGTCGCGTGGGGACCGTGTTTCTTGAGCAACGTATTTGATGGAGTTTGAAGTTGCGGATTGATCCGCCGTGATGAGCGGTGTTATAGTGTGTCAACCTGCAGGGATGGGAGAATTGGATGCGGCGGAAATAGTAATTCCACGTGCAGAATTAAGAGTAGGGGCGCGACTTTTAACAAGCTGACGAGTTTGTTTAAAATGTAATTTGACTGGATCCAAATAAGATCATTCTGCAATTTCTATTTGCTACTAGTTAAATGAAACGCAGGGCAGGGACGGTGGACAGGGTTAACCACTATGGCTAAAAGCTGGTAAGCAAAAGAAATCCGGTGTGGAGCTTCATGTTTGAAACTGGTGGTGACATTTTCAGTGTCGGTTTGTGAATTTGGCCGCGGCGACTGGCCCGGCTCCAAACAAACCTTGACGGCTCAGGCCGGCACTATAGGGAGATTGGCATCGACTTTAGAGGTTCCGCACCTCGGAGTGCCGTCATGTAGCATTGTCTACGTTTGAGTCCATCTCTTCTCCATCCTTCATTGATTAACTTGTAGCTTACCAGGCTCACAGCTGCATCGGGTGGGCTGTTTCCCCTTTGCAGCCGATACCGCGAACGACATATCACTGGAGTGAAGGCCTCGCTGACACGAGCGATCAAAGTGAACTTTTGATGAAAGCAAACACAGGGAGTGGAGACTCCTCACTGATGTCCAGGGGTTCCTAGGAGGTTCTTAAATAATAGAAAGCCACTTCTACAGTACAGCTGGAAGGAAGTGGCATAGAAGTGTTAGGTTAAGAATACGACCAATAACAGTAGACGTATACAGGCACTGAGCAAGTTTTGTGGTAGAAAAAACTCACACAGACTTGCTCATAAAGTGAAACAGATGGGTTTAGTAGAAATGAGTGTATGCAGTGGTAGAAAATTAAGAAGGTAACAGCGGCTCCACAGCTTCGTCAAGGTTTATCTTACACTTTTGAGGGAAGCATGAACTGAATAGGTACTTTGGGGGGCAGTAGGTGCTGCACAGTAGCCCTGGGTGTTTCTAAATGTGTGATGACGGTAGGCTCGCGGCCCACATCTTGCTTCACCGGACTGGAAAATTACGCCACGTTGTAAGTCAGCAGTTGTAACCATAAGGAGGCTAGGGCGTCAATAGGAAAAAAGGGATGCAGTCTTGGTGTAGGCAGTGGTAAACATAGCAATCGATCCCATTATCGAAGGTTGTCTTTTTGGTGATAGTTTGATTGGTGTGGATTACATTACATGGTCAAGAATCAACCCAGTGAACCTCCGAACAAATGCCGGTGGGAAGTTTGTTTCTTAGCTTATAGCATTTTATGAGGGGCAGTATATCTAAGAGCCAAACTTGATTTGGTAATCCGAATTTGTTTGGGACGTTGGCGTGATGCTTATGTTGCAGACAGGTCAGGGATAATGAATTCCCAGGATAATTATCTTCTTAAGAAGACTAGACGAGGGCAACGCTTGAACAAAAAACGTGAGTTAAGCCACAGAGGTGCGAGAATGAGATTAGATTAGAAGAAAATCGCAATAAGTATTTATTGAAAGATTACCGTACACACTGCAAAGAAAGGCTTTCGGATTTCTTTATGCTAGTGAATATAGTGAGACAATATTCCAAACAGGCCTGGTGTGAGACTGTTAAGTAGTCAACCTGAATTCACAATGCCAGAAGGCCCTGATTTTTCTCACTAAAGTAGTCTGTAGCGAGACGTGCTCAGTTAATTTACAGCTATATGAATAGTGCAAACCAAAGTATCAAGCCGAGGGATTAGAGGAAACAGGCAGATCGCGTACTCTCGGGACTGAAAGAAGTATCTGGCCTCAGATGATCACATGGGCTTTTGATAACCGAAAACGCCCTTCTCTAGATGTCATCTAATTGGCTGAGACGTCCTAGGTCATTGAAGATATCATCAACAAAGGATGAACCGGTAGTGTTTGGTAAGTCCTATGCAATTTTGATGTCATCGGTAAACGGTGCTATCAAATAATGAAGTGAGAATTTCATTAGTTTAAATGATAAACAGCCATGAATCTAGAACGGCTTTGTGTTTCACCGCTTCTGACGGGGACCAGGCTTGATTCATGGTTGTTGATAAAAAATAACGGAGAACGATTTGACAAACAGGAATGAGACGATGCTTGCACCTAGCCGGAGATTCAGTAACAGAAAATTTCAGAGATAAAACGTCTACGGGCAAGTGGTCGAAGACCATCAAGTTAAGAAAAATAATGGAAAGCGGGCTGTGTTTGTGTAGAGTATCAGTAATCAGATCTATAAAATCATACTGGGGGGTGGTGCAGGACTGTTTGCAGGAAACAACGTTGTTTTTCTTGTACCATTTTATTAGATGTGGCAGGAGTGTGAATAATGAGGCAATGATTATCAAGGGTCATAAATCGGTCTTCTCTTGTGGTGGGGAATTGTGACTGAGGTTTTCTGCTATATTGGAGGGACACTGCTTCAGGGAGAGTTGAAATATATTAAGCAGCAAAATCGTCACATCTTTTTCACCACGACGCAGATGAATAGGTGGAGCGCTGTCGAGACCTGGACGTAAAGTGATGAATCCGTGGTAAGTGCTTTGGTATGTCTCGATCGGTCCAATCTAAAGACGATAAGTTCTGAGTAGTTGGTAGAATGATGTAAATAACTTCAGATTGTAATCCAACTTCCAAGGATGCCGAAAATAAGGAGCTGGACGCTTTAGCGATTGGTCTGGTGGATGTGCTGCAGGCTTTTTCTAGTAATTAGTATGGTATTCTGGAGAGTTTGGTATCGTGTCCGAATTCTTGTGAGAGGGACAGTTTGTCTACCTTACCATTGTTTCTCAAGGGTATGTTTTCCCGTCCCACTGCATCATTATCAGATAGATGTAATTTATATATGAGCCGACAGACCTATGTACCAAGCGATATCTTGGGATTAGAATATTTTGCGACATTTCATTTAGATCTTCTAGAAGGCTATGCCGCGGCTTTTCCTTTAAATTTGTTGGCAAGAAATATCTTCTAGGGAAGAAATGAAATAACGGTGAAATTTGTCTGCCGTTGTGTGTAAATCAGCCCATAGAGAAGCCACACCAGTTGCTAAAGCGCAGAGCTGTGAGCTAACAGCGACCCATTTTGGGGCTTGGGGGATTCAGATTTCCTTTGGGAGATGGAAACCTTGCAGGACATCATTGTCTGACCACTCCGTGGTTAGTGGCCCTTCCCTCTGACTGACAGATCGGATAGTCCATTACTTGACTCCCTCCGTTACGCAATGTGAAATGTTGGGTCACATGGCGAGACAGTATACATGGGACAAGAAGTATTAAAGGGTTTGGCACGGAGTATATTTTCCAATAGGTGCCAGAGACATTGAAGTCTCCAGCGATTAGCTGTGGCCAGGTGATATTTGAGCATGATGTTTGAAGGCTTCGGAAATGGCATCGCGAAGGATACGCGAGTTAGTGGATTTAGCTGAAATACGGCGAGATTTCGTGTGGTTGGATCGATGGCCAGGTGGACTGAGGTGTTCCGTCTGGGGTGGCGTGAGAGAGCGACAGTACCCGAAGATCTTCATTAACGTAAGTTAGGCGGGCTTCAGGTGAGCTAATTCTGCTCTTTCTGAAGTCCCGCTAGCCAGGGGGCCAAATTCTACCTGTTGGGGAAGGTTCAATTAGCCACGATTACATAACACCTCTGATGTGGTAGTTGGTGGATCACGTAATCGCCTGTATTGTTTTGGTCTTGTTTGGGACGATGTATGCACTCAACATTAGGGAGAATATATGGACCTGCCTCTTTCCAATGAAANCCTGTCTCTTATACACATCTAGATGTGTATAAGAGACAGGTATTCTGGAGAGTTTGGTATCGTGTCCGAATTCTTGTGAGAGGGACAGTTTGTCTACCTTACCATTGTTTCTCAAGGGTATGTTTTCCCGTCCCACTGCATCATTATCAGATAGATGTAATTTATATATGAGCCGACAGACCTATGTACCAAGCGATATCTTGGGATTAGAATATTTTGCGACATTTCATTTAGATCTTCTAGAAGGCTATGCCGCGGCTTTTCCTTTAAATTTGTTGGCAAGAAATATCTTCTAGGGAAGAAATGAAATAACGGTGAAATTTGTCTGCCGTTGTGTGTAAATCAGCCCATAGAGAAGCCACACCAGTTGCTAAAGCGCAGAGCTGTGAGCTAACAGCGACCCATTTTGGGGCTTGGGGGATTCAGATTTCCTTTGGGAGATGGAAACCTTGCAGGACATCATTGTCTGACCACTCCGTGGTTAGTGGCCCTTCCCTCTGACTGACAGATCGGATAGTCCATTACTTGACTCCCTCCGTTACGCAATGTGAAATGTTGGGTCACATGGCGAGACAGTATACATGGGACAAGAAGTATTAAAGGGTTTGGCACGGAGTATATTTTCCAATAGGTGCCAGAGACATTGAAGTCTCCAGCGATTAGCTGTGGCCAGGTGATATTTGAGCATGATGTTTGAAGGCTTCGGAAATGGCATCGCGAAGGATACGCGAGTTAGTGGATTTAGCTGAAATACGGCGAGATTTCGTGTGGTTGGATCGATGGCCAGGTGGACTGAGGTGTTCCGTCTGGGGTGGCGTGAGAGAGCGACAGTACCCGAAGATCTTCATTAACGTAAGTTAGGCGGGCTTCAGGTGAGCTAATTCTGCTCTTTCTGAAGTCCCGCTAGCCAGGGGGCCAAATTCTACCTGTTGGGGAAGGTTCAATTAGCCACGATTACATAACACCTCTGATGTGGTAGTTGGTGGATCACGTAATCGCCTGTATTGTTTTGGTCTTGTTTGGGACGATGTATGCACTCAACATTAGGGAGAATATATGGACCTGCCTCTTTCCAATGAAAACTTTTGTTGCATAATCCGGGAAGTCACTTCTGGGCTCGACTGGGTTCAGTTAATGGGGTGGCTTATAAATGGAGAGTGGAAGGGTGGAGTGAATCATGGATACAGATGTCATGTAAACTGAAAGTTCATGGATTAAAGGAGATATCGCGGCGTCTTGGAGAGATAAATGTGTCTAGACGCAGACTTCTGCATTGCGGAAAGAGTAGGGTAGGTTTGGACGTGGGCGGTTGCGACTGATTGCATAGTGGTTGATGGTTTATTGCTATGTGCGGGCCATAGGGGACCAGTGGAGTCAGTGGGCTGTGGATCTGGACCAGGTGGTGAGTGCTTACCACTGCTAAACTGAGGCGCATAGGGATCCATTCGCGGGGAAAGTAAGGAGCACAGTGTAGACAGGGTCGTTCAGAGATGAATAATGGATTGAAGCAGTTTGGTTTAACTGTGGCTGGTATAAAGGGGCAAAAGGAACTCACAAGGGGATTTTATGAACGGACTAGCCACTTGCTGAGTTCGTTGTATGGCTGTTGTTGTTTTTGCCATAAGATGTTATGGAGGTGTGTGGTGACATAAGCATATGTAAGCTTGGTTTATTAATTTGCTGGGCTGGGGGGATTCGTTCGAAGGTGGTGGGTACTGTATGGTCTCAGGTACATCCAGTAGTTAGGCAGCTGATGTTTGCCTCCGGAACTTGCTCCAAAGCAGTATGGGTGAGGGATGTTTGGAAATCTTCGGTTCGGCCCTGGATATGCACGCTGTCGAGACAAACCAAACAAGTTTGTTTCGCTGACCGCTTGGTCGGGGCATCTAATTTAGGGAGAATGATTATTTTTAAAAAGTTGCTGAAAATTTGGTGCCTGAATTCTGCGCTACGCTCGTATTTGCTTGGGTGATGCTTAGGACGTCTTCAGGTTGGTTGCATAGGGAAGTTCTCTGTGGTTTGCTCAAAGTCAATCTTTGGTTACGTTAAACCTGGGCAGTTGGCGTGGGTGCATATTGCTTCTGACTAACGGCAACCCACCGGGGCGAAAAGCTGTGCTGCAGCAAGCTACTTGGTCTAGTAAAGCCGCTAATACCCGCTCGATGCATCTCTTTGTGGGGGTGTATCTGCAGCAACCTTACCCTACATGGTCACTGGGGAACCGCAGAGAGATGAGGCAAATATCTTGAGGGGATAACTTGCGTAGTCTCGTAATTTGGTCTGAATAATAGACTGTGTAGCAGGCACCGAGCAAAGCCCCCTTAACTGAGTCTACAGGAGTTCTGTGGGAGAGGCTGAAAATGAAGCGTTACAAGAGTTGGTGAATTTCTTCACTGGCTTTGGTGCAATCAAGTCATTACGTCCTAAAGAAGCCATGAAGTTTTGCGGGCCTGATAATTACTCTAGCTCCGAAGAATACATAAGCGGGATTAGCTTAGAGATGGCATGCTCAAATACCAAAAGCTGGCTTCTGACTGCAGAGGTTTTGCTCGAAGGAGTCAGTTGTTTCCCTGGCTTTACAAACAGGGACATGAAGCGCCGCTGTAGAAGAAACACTCCCCTTTTGCGCATGCCACCAGTGTTTGTCAGATGCGAAAATGTCCCATGTGGTTGGAGCCCAACAACGTAAAGAAGCGGGGCTGCGGCAGGTGCCGAGGAAGTGTGCCGGACGTTGCGCGGGCGGCCATCGAGTGCGCGAAACTTGTGCTTGGACAAGAAATGGCCAGAGGTGATAAGACCGCCACACACTAAGCCTTTAGCATGTTTCAAACCACGTTGTATTTAATCCCTACTGCGTGGCTGCGATCCCGCCGCATTATTCTTGGCTCCTTGAACTGTGGGACGGTTCTTTAGCATTGACCAGGATGAACATACTGGGAGTAAACGCAACGGCAATAGAATGACCCAAATCAGCTTTCGGAGGACAAAATGAACGAAAATGGGCACCAAGTTTTTGGTTATACTACCCCATGTGCAATAAAGGCTGTGCTGAGCTACTACTTTACAAAGACACGTAATAATTAGTTTAGTAATCCTTTTTGGGTTGGCGAAGATGTATTTTTTAAGAGAAGCTTGCGTCCTTCAGTTACTGTAGATAATTCGATCAACTGTTTCACCACTGAGTATAACCTGTTTCACAAATATACTTGATGGTTTTATATGTGGTTTTAAATTGCAGTATGTGGAAATAGACCCAGAGCCGTGGGATGATTTTTATCTTGACAAGAGGGATGTGTCGTCGGGCGTTTTAAACTGAATATCTTAGATGAAGTAGTAAAATCTTGATTTGGCATTCCAGCGGAAACGGCTAATGAGAGATTTTGGCGTAGCACCGTAGATAAGTAAACAAAAGTGATGTGAACACCTGTTGGGGCAGTAGTGAGGAGAGGATAGGCGGTAAAATACCATCAGAATGCCACAACATGAACCGAAGCTGTGATGTAGCTCTCAGATGAGTTGCGTTTGAGCCACAAAATGGAAACTGCGCCCCAACGTTTCTTACCGTGAATTGTCATCCCTGTCTTATGGTCAACCGAAGAATTATTTTAACACTTTCTACTGTCGGAAAATTTTGCGGAAAAGTTCTGTACACAAAATTTCGATTAAATGTTTCTTACCTGCCTAAACAGTATTTTTCTTCTTTGACCAGATCTTTATTTAAACGCTGTTACTACACGACAAGAACTCTGTCGATATACTCAGTTGTTTTTGAGAGTAGATTATCTTTGTGGCTTACATACTTATCTTCTTGTCCACAATTTTCTGCATCTCTCAAAACGGTACTGTTGGTCAAACTGAAAGCAACACTCAAATGTCTCGTTTTTGCCTTTTCGTTGTACTTAGTTCGTTGTATACCATCCTTTTTAACTGCTTTTAAGATTACTGTGGTCCGTCACTGTTTTCCTTGTCTTTTTAAAACAGTTAGATCACTTCCTCCGAAAACACTCCTCAGAAACGTTTTCGAATATCAACCATGGACTGTCTTCCCGACGAAACCTTTCGCCCATTCATTGCCTAACCTTTGACCTCCACGAAACTACAACTGACAACCTCAGTTTAAAGCCCTTTTTATTATGTCGTTTAAAAGCCACCGATCTGCTTACTTTTTTTCCCGATTGAGCACACCTGATGGCTCACTCACCCAGTCAACACAAACGTCCCGAAACAGTCCCAGAACGCACCCCAACTGTATCCCTTTGAAACAAGAATTGGACCATTTTACGAACTCATCCCAAATCGGTTCATGCGGTGAGATGTAATGCCAATTTTGAATTTCTTAAACGCAATCCGCAACCATTCTATTCGCCTGCGTGGAAGGCCTAGGACGAACTTTGATTCCGCGACTTAGTACACACCGCAACGGCCCGACCTGCACTTTTACCTTTCGCCACGCGCATAACTGGAACCACCAGGAACAAACAATAATCCTCCGCATATGTATACATTTTTTATCAACAAATTTAGGAATTAAAATGAACAGTGAAGGAGGATTCCTCTAATCCTAGCTCATTTTGTTGGTCGACCGTTGGTGAAAAATCTTCTTGCAAATTTTTTTCAGTCTGAAAAACAAAATATGAAGTGGCATTATTACTTTACTGTATAGACGGAGGACGTTTATGGTGCAATATAAACGTTATATGACTGCGGAAATGAAGCCGCGCAGTATATACATATATATGTATATATATATGCATATATATCCACATATACATATGTAAAACTGACAGATATATATGTCGTCATTTTTATCTCGGATACACACATATCTCATTTCTTAATGCAGATTTGTTTAAAAGCAGGTAGCAGGTAATTCACCGTTGTCATGGGACAATGAGCGGCCATGCTCCTTGAATTTCTGAGGTCTTGCAGCCTTGGACACACCACTTTAACTTTTCTCGCACCGTTTGTAAGGTGGCTCCTGAGTAGCCTATAAGGCAAGCAACATATACGCAGTGGAAGCAACATAGTGTTGAACTTACCTATTACCGACGCACAAACTTTTGTGTCAGACAAAGCCGTTTCCCATGGGCAACTTTCATATTCAGCTGACGCAGGACGGATGTTGTCATTAACTGACGCACTGCATCCCGAGTTCCATCACCGAATGTTGATGCCCGTAAGTTCATAAGAATCTTGGCCTTAAACATTAATAGATTTGTAAGTGCAACTTACCACACGGTCGTAATATATGGGGATCCGCAGCTTTTCGTTTAGATGAGCAAACTCGGACAAAGTGTCCACCAACCTGTCTCTTATACACANTTTAGATCTTCTAGAAGGCTATGCCGCGGCTTTTCCTTTAAATTTGTTGGCAAGAAATATCTTCTAGGGAAGAAATGAAATAACGGTGAAATTTGTCTGCCGTTGTGTGTAAATCAGCCCATAGAGAAGCCACACCAGTTGCTAAAGCGCAGAGCTGTGAGCTAACAGCGACCCATTTTGGGGCTTGGGGGATTCAGATTTCCTTTGGGAGATGGAAACCTTGCAGGACATCATTGTCTGACCACTCCGTGGTTAGTGGCCCTTCCCTCTGACTGACAGATCGGATAGTCCATTACTTGACTCCCTCCGTTACGCAATGTGAAATGTTGGGTCACATGGCGAGACAGTATACATGGGACAAGAAGTATTAAAGGGTTTGGCACGGAGTATATTTTCCAATAGGTGCCAGAGACATTGAAGTCTCCAGCGATTAGCTGTGGCCAGGTGATATTTGAGCATGATGTTTGAAGGCTTCGGAAATGGCATCGCGAAGGATACGCGAGTTAGTGGATTTAGCTGAAATACGGCGAGATTTCGTGTGGTTGGATCGATGGCCAGGTGGACTGAGGTGTTCCGTCTGGGGTGGCGTGAGAGAGCGACAGTACCCGAAGATCTTCATTAACGTAAGTTAGGCGGGCTTCAGGTGAGCTAATTCTGCTCTTTCTGAAGTCCCGCTAGCCAGGGGGCCAAATTCTACCTGTTGGGGAAGGTTCAATTAGCCACGATTACATAACACCTCTGATGTGGTAGTTGGTGGATCACGTAATCGCCTGTATTGTTTTGGTCTTGTTTGGGACGATGTATGCACTCAACATTAGGGAGAATATATGGACCTGCCTCTTTCCAATGAAATGAAAGGGTTCATCACATTCTACAGGCGGCACGGCTTCCACGTTTTCCCCTTTCTCTCCTACTTTTTCATCGTTCTTACTCCGCACTCCGGTCTTACTCACTTAGGTTTTTTAATTTTCGTCCGTTTAATTTACTTCGTCTTATGTGCCAAATTTCAATATTGAGGAGTGTAGCCATTTCACTTTTTGAATCTGGCTGGTAATTGCATCTTATTCCGGTAGACCTTCCTTTTTCACCACCCTTTTTCGTTTCCTCTTCCTAGCTACCTTCTTCGTACATCACATTCCAGTCATTGACCCGCCAGTTATAACCTGCGACGGCATTCTTCTCTGCATTTGCATCTCTGATTCTGACCTCTTCCCCTGAAAGTTTATCATGGGCGTCTCTCCCCAAAAAGTGATACAGTTTTATGAAATCCATCAGTGTTTTTTCCTGTCTGTTTCCCTTAGCATGGTAACCCAAATTCCATGAACCTCTCTAGTTTCTTTAAATCTTTATTATCACAAGCCCTCTTCCTCGTTTAGAATCTCCTCTATCACTTCGGCCAGCTTTAATTAATTTGCCTCTTTGCAAGCACGAGTAAGTTTACAGTATAGAGCTGCTTGTCTTAGCCATACGAACCCGCCTCCTCTCCTCAGCACAGACGTTCATTTCAAAATAAACTGAGATTCCTTTCAGCTGGAGGGCGTTCTTTATTTCCCCTTGATTCGAACGTCAATCTTTCGAACTTTTGCCACTTTTACCGATTACCACCGATAAATAAGACACACCAGGCAGCCTGGCATTTGCTATGCCGGCGGAGTGTGGTAGGGTCCACCCTGTTTCATTAGCGGCACGGCATCCAGGATGCCTCTCCTTACTCCATTTTCTCCTCGAATTTTCCTTAATCTGCGATTTTGAACTGACGCTGCGCTTCAGCGTTTTCCACTGGGGAGGTCATCCCAGGGGCCATCGTCATCTGCGTGCCATTAGATACTGCACTCCATCCTGGTTTATCGCACAAACAAGGCTTTTATGCCCAAACAAGCCACATTTACTCAGACGAAGAAAGCTCGTTTCTCAACATCATTGCCATCTCAGTTTCAGGTCGCTTACATTAACCCCCTTGCTCGAATTCTCAAACCGGCAGCGGATCGGCCGCAACTGCTACATGAACCACGAGGTCACACGAGGCTTTTCTAATTCCCACGAGCTTTTAGCACTTCTGACCGGCCCCGTCCTCTGATGGTGCTCCGCATTATAATTGATTAGCAAGCAACAGACAAAAATGGTAACATGGATTTATTGATGAATCAGTCAAAATTGGTTTTTCTAAGCATTCTTCCTGCAGTTCGACCCGTCATCTAGAGCGAATTATACTCTCTATCGCTAGTGGCTCATCTGCCTCGCCTCCACAGCTTTATTCTTTATTTTCTTTGGAGTGATTTTCAACCTAGCTCACATTTGAACCTTTCTACAAAAAGCTTCGCTTCGGTTGCTCCACAGTGATTCATTTTCACTGCTCAAACCAGTTCCAGTTACGTAAATATTTGAAGATCTTCCCTCCGTAGTTAAATGGCTAAAATACAGCTAGATTGTTATTTCATTATTCTCATATACCGTTTATATTTCCTTTCCGTCTGATTCAAAATGGTAACATGTTAGATTCTAAAATTATTTCTGTATTGTTGCGTTATATTTTTACTGTCTTGGTAATCCTCACTTTGTATCCGCCGCTGTTTACCTGCCGGGTCCCAAGGGAACGTCCAAAGTTGAATTCACCGTCGGAGGCTGATTAACCTTGATGCTGGAACACCGAAGCCCAAATGGCCCCCACTACCTCCTAAAAGAACTCTGTATCCAACACCAGATGGAAAATCTTTACTTTACTTATTTCATCAAATACCATTTTTATGCATTCTGCATGGTTCTCGGTAAAACTAGGGCAATGAACTAATATCAATAATGTTATTATTACCAGCACCGTCCAGATGACTGTCCAGTATTTGTCGAGGTCTGGCACCATCAGCCATTTAGGAAAGCAGTTCCTCCGTGGCATCATGTATAAATTCGTGAAAATTGGTTGGCTCCCCCGTGCTGCGGTGAAGAGGCTTGTAACCAATGCGCATGATTTGGGCTAGAAGGTGTGCCAACTGATGCCACAACCTGATGGAGATTTTAATAAGCGAGAATTTCTCTACATGCATTTATGCCTGGAGCGTGACTTCAACGAAGGGGGTATTGTTTTCAAGAACTCCATGGATCCCCTGTAAAATAGCGAAGTAAACATATCCCCCACCAGTGATCGAATTCATTGCAGAGAGGCAGGGTGTTCTCAGAAGCGTGTGTAGATCCTTAGGGTCGCCCAAATGTAGCAGGCGTAGGCTGCGCAATGGAACTTTTAATCTATGCACGTTTAGGGTGTAATTTCGGCTATCCATCTTCTGGCAGGCTCTGCCGTTTTCCGTTCGCCCACAGGTGGGTGAAAAAAATGTTCGAAATAATGATTTTCTACTAGAAAATTAGCATTTCTTTCATCCATAGAATCTTTACACTGGTCACTTGACGGCTGCTTGAAATGCGGGCTGTGGCATTTCATGTCCCTCTCCCGATAAGCAACCGTAGCATTACTTGCACTCCCTCCAAACTGTAGCCTTAATCGTTTTTCATTTTATGTAATTTTGAGTTTCCTTTAGACTAATCACGTTTACCTTTTCTTGAAAAACTCAGCTCTGGTTTCCTTGGAAACTGCGTATACTGCGCCCATAAGATGGCTTACTAAATGGCACATGGGCCGCTAAAAGCCTTGAAAATTTTGAACCAGTTAAAACCGGCTTTAGCGAACCATAAAACTTAAGAAAGGAATGGGGTTTCAATTTTGCAAAGCTCATGTAAATGAATGCAACAGCCATCAAGCATGGAAAAGAGCCACTTGAACGATGAAAACGGACAAGTTGTTATAAAACCGATGTTAACTCGGCGTCTAGTAAACAATCACTATTAGGCTAACGTCCTCTGCCATAGATAACACCAACCTCGATAAAATTGCCAAAGAAATATTCCGCAAATTTTTAAATAACATGAACAAACTGAAGTTTACGTTATGCATGAAACAACTCATCACAGTGGCCTTACAGCCCTCAAGAGGCACGTGAAATCAACCGCCGTCGGAAAGTCTGCCAAGATACTTGGGATCCACATCGGCAACCTGACGAGCTTATTTAGCTGTCACAGACCCGGAGTTTTATTTATAAACCGAATTGGTTTCCTATTTTCTGTCTAGATATAAAATCAGTCTCTTTTTAAGGTGATAGAATAACACTTTCTGTAGCCTATTAAACGGGAGTTGATATCTGTTACATCTTAGACAACTAAAGGGTTCTCATTTGACGCAGGCGGTTGATCTTGTACGCAGTTCTATCCCGGTTTGCACTAATACACATTAGAAAACCCTCAGCTAAAGAGACTTTGCTTGTCCCCTGTTGGACACTCGGGAAATTCCCCATTGTTCCCTCCCACTGCGTGAACTATCATAAAGGCCCGCAGCGTTAGGGTGTCATTTGTAATATTCTTTTCAGCCATGACGAAGGCTTTTATCCACGTAAACCGCCGCAGATTGCTAAACAAAATCAACTGCGGTATCCTTTGCCCAATCCTATCGTGGTTAGTATCGTGACTGTCATTTGGAAGCGATGCTGCTAGGGTGGATGGCTAAACCCCTGAACCTAGATTAATGGCCGGCGGGGTAATACAGGGAAGAGTTCTGGGGCTAATACTCTTCCCCCTCTGCATCAAGAATATCTACGATGCTTTTCCTACCGGTGTTATTTTGCGATTGATACGCTTGGGACCTAAGTTTTAGCTTTTATTGACATATCACAAGATTTAGGTTTAAGGTGGAATTCTGCACCGGAAAGGGGAAGCATCGCGGGCTACAGGCTCACTATGCTCCCAAGAACACTGAAACTTGGTAGTCAAACCAGCACTGTGAACTCAAATTCCGAATTGCACCTAAATGGCTCACCCGTCCTGAAATTCTCGGCAGTTGCCTCTCTGCAGTTTGGAGAAGCAGTTAAGTTAGTGGAACTCTAATTTCAGTGCAAAACAAACTGCTTCTTTTTAGAGCCCACTTCGGACATCCCGAAGTATTGTTTCCTAATCTGTTCTCAAATGAGGCGGTGCAGTAGGGTAGAAATTTAAATCCTCCAGTGTCCATGCATCAGTCAGTTGACTGGCCTTTCCAAAGTAAACTAAAAGGAATGCTGCGGATTGCTGCATGTACATACTTTATGGCTCACGTGCATAAGCGCAAACCCAGTGCTCTTCAATAATATTGTTTTAAAGTAAAACTAGGTTTCTGCGTTTGCCATCAGGAACCTAGTATAATGTTCCCTCTTCCTTACGGAGGTTACTACAAAAAGTGCCAAACACAGCAACACGAGCCAGTTTAACTGTTGTCGAATAATCTTCATTCGGGCATGGAACACCCAACAGTTGCGCATTTTATCACCAACGTTTGTTGCAGTTAATAAAGAATTTCAAGGGCAAGCCGCTCAATCCTTTTTAATTTTACTTCTCATTCATTCACTATAGGATCTTGAGTGCGAAACTGATTTTGAGTTCTCAAAACGCACTGATGGCACCATTTTCTTCCTCGTGAAAAAGGAAAGAAAATTTTATTGTTCATATTACCATAGGAATATGGTTCAATCGATACAGCACACCCTTGATTTTCCATCCTTCTTCAACGAACCCCATCTATGTGAATAACTCTGCTGAGGAACAGTCATTTTCTTCTGACCAGCGTCTCATCAAAACATTGATGTCCATCTCCAAAAGTTTGAACGTGGGATGCAGTAGGACCCGATATGCCTTTTCACAGGTTCTTAGGTTCTATCGTTTTCAGAAATCTTAGTGCACAACCCCCTCTCTTTGCCCACCCGCTAATTCAAACTAAGGTAAGACCTGCATATGAGCAGCTCCACGTCGGATGCACCTCGCCCCTCTTTCCGTCTTTCTAAATGGCCTCTTTTGCCTAAAAATATAGACTTATTTTCATAAAGCCTTACTGCTCTCACCATGAATATCGAGGTAACCACTTAAACTCTTGTCTATACTACCCCTCAACTTCGTCACCGTCGAACGGCTACTCTATTTGGCCATCTCCTCCTAATATTCACCTTTAACACCAATTCCACTTCTCATTCCTCGTCGTGGTATCAACCCTGAAAATTTTCCGTTGTCGCCAGCAACGACATTTTGTTTTCAGTGGACATTGTGTCGCTTCAGCTCCTAAGCTAAGTAATGAGTTGGTACAGAAAGACGCGAGTAAAGGACCAGAGTGGCGACGACCTGAACATTATTCTGACGGTCGTAATACACGCCAGCCCGTCAAATACACCTTAACCAAGGTCCAATTCTTCGTCAGCTGTCAAACCCTTGACGGGCTCGAAATTCGTTTTCGGCTTTGTGGTTCGTCGCCCTTCGTTCGTTTTGACTAGACAGGCAGAGGGAAAAAGAAGGAATATCACGTGAATTGTTCCGGCCGTGGTATATGTAGACGAAGAGGAATAAGGCCCAAGTGATATGCTACCTGTGAAGAAGTTCCCCGGCTGTTCTCTATAGTGTCTGAGACACCGAAATGGTGCAGAGGTGAAATCTCGGAGCTAAAGGTGACAGAAAAAGCCGTATAAAGAACCAGAGTAACTGGATGGTGGATTGTCATGTGACAAGTAAAAACACGAAATAAGATGGGACATCGAATGAACAAGAGGGAAGCATAGGGCCGAAGAGAGGATATTGAAGATAAGATGACGAAATATTGCAGTAATCAAGTTCACATTCATAAGCTCACGCATGCATACACATACGTTTATTCGCGAAGTGGTGTTGAAAGTTTCCACATATAAGCGTAGGAGGACAAAATTAGACATTTCATGAGCTGAACATAGTAAGATAGTTGAAACGCTATTATGAGTGTCGAGTTTGTCGATACACAGCTCGTCGACAGAGGTAATAATTTGGAAAAGGTGAAAAAATCAGTTTTTTTCATTCGGTAATGAGCGCAACAATTGAAATGCATTGCCGAAAATACTGAATTAGAGTTGGACCCATCAGTCACTTGTTGGTCTCCTAAACCCATTTGTCGGCTTCATCCGTCCAGACGAACGAATGTGTTCTTTGAACTATTTGGTTGAAAATAGAACAACCATCTGCAGCAGCCTTGAATTATTCATCTATCTGGAAGAAGCAGATGGCAAGTGGGAATTCACTCCAAGGACTGGAGTAGACAGTAAAGAAGAAATGGGAATACGGAGCAGACTTTGGTACACTAGTATGAACGGTGAAGGGGGCAAAAAGGTAGTTTCACGTAGTTCGGTGCTTCCGAACCCCACTTGCATTAGCTGTTTGCACTTCCCGATGTCGGTTTGCAAATCTTAGGATTCAGGCTGTAGATTTGAGGCTTCACGTTCCCTTTGCGTGATGCTTACCTTCGGAGCTTAAACTGGTGGTGCTTCATCAAACAAAAAGAAAGAGTTTAGCAACCCAGCCTCTGAGACGCTAAAGAACATAAATAAAACACAGCAGCCTAAATACTTCCCTCTAACTACCTCGTTACGAGCGGTCTCCAGTAGTGCGCTTGAGCTATTTATTCTGACAGATTTAACTGTCGTGCAGTTCATTGACGATCTATTGCATAACCGTTGGTGGCGAAATGAACTCGAACGGTTTTCTAAACAAAAATCGGCGGTCCTTTGAGTCAAAGTATCTCCAGGTGGCAAGACACGATATCTCCACCCTGCTTCCTCTGTCCACTGTTGCTGTTACCTACAATAAAAGAGATAACAGAGCACTTATACTATTTTTTCCTTGAAAATAAAAATGCTGTTCGGCCTAGCTACCGCGTCCTTGAAGCAAAGTTCCCTTAATTTTCATGGATATTCCAAAAAGGCTAGTTACCCCCGCGTCCAAGGCGGTGCCTCGGGTTCGTGGACGGATAAGTTCAGCAGAGGTGTATTAGCTGCTCTCAGCGAGAGGTTGTGATGGTCGTCTGTGTTCGGCGCGGGCATCCGGTAGTGGCTCTAGGATAACCCGATGAACCCCATCGGTGCTTGGTTTTGGGGCCTAAGGCACTGCTTAAGCCTCCTCGGAAGTGGCAGATATACCCCAGTTTGTGGCATTTGTGGTTGTGCTGAATATGTCGACGCGTATCCATGTGCCCTATGTGTCATTATTTCTGAAGTATTTTGGGGTCTGCACCTTTTAAGTGAACGAATCGGCCAGCTCGCCACTCGGAGACCTCGTCCTGAATGCAAGAACCCTGATTTTTCCGACGGACTGCGCGTAGTTCAGAAAAGCATGTTTTACACTCTCCACCAGAATCCGTTGACGAAGCATCTTGCATCAGTTTTGGATTACGGCTGCTGCGTTTCTTGTAAAGTGGACTTCTATGATACCTGTTTTCCTTTAGGAAGCGGGGCCAGTTAGAGGCCATCTTACATCGCAGATGTAGCCTTTCACGTTGGGCTGGCGGACAAGCCGAAAAGCACACGGACGTTTCCGCTTCATATTCTTCTAGATGTATTGATGCACCAGTCTAAAGCCCTTGCTAAGGATACCGAGGTCACCAGGCTCAAACCTTTTTAAGGTCCTCATCTTTTCCTCGGTGGGTTGTGGTTTCCAAACCAAAGGTAAACTTTGTATGGCTGAAGTAGCTTTTTCCTAGGGACGCAGCCTTTCCTAGGTTTCACGCTTCATTCTGATGTTTCCTGCTGATATTATTAACAGTGGCAGCCTTCCTGAAGTGTACCGAGAAGCATGCAAGACGCATGGTCATGGTCACAGTGGGGTCAGCTGCGCAAAGTCAGCTCATTAAAAAGAGGGTGACAACAACTTTAAAGGGCATACGAAAGGACAACATGGGCAACACAGCAAACCACAACGCATCATGTTCCGTCCCATTTAAAGTAAAGGTCCGTGGAAGTGCACCCTTAGCCGAGGACTCCTTATTCCATCCCAGTCCCTCAGGGCCCAGCAACGGGTACAAGCGACTGCACGACAGACTGACCAAAACTGCGAAAATATCCTGCTGATGCTTACATAGTGAGGAGCAAACGGGTGGATTGGGGACTCCAGCAAAGAAAATTGATGTAAATTGTTAACCTGAAGCGGCGACAATATGGAAGGGGCAGAAAATCAGCCATACATGTTCATGTGGGCGGGATTAGTTGGATATGTCAATGTGAATCATTGTGGAATCGAAAAGTTTCATACATTTTATGCAAATATGAATAGAAGTTGTGGTCTAAGACAAGAACAAACGAAGAATTTGCGGGTATATGGCAGATAAGCAGTTGTCGGTATATAGGATAACTCAGTAATAGAGATTAATTGTAACAGCGGGAGAACCAAGTTTGAGATAAGCAACAGTAAGTTTTGGCCGACACTTTTCTCTTTTTTCCTCTTGCTCAGTAAATGCTATATATAATCGGTAAGCGGTTTGATGTATATAAATAAATGATGACGAGAAAACGAAGGGCAATTGGGAAGGCACAGTTTGTGCGGTAGATGCCATGGTTTCATTTCGGCTTACTAACCTCAGAATGGAAGGCTGGCGTAGGTGATTTGATGCGGGGAACATGGCGGTAAAAAAGAGTCAGCAAAACCCTTGTAGAGCTTCATTGGAAGCATATTTGCGCTCTGGCACTTTGCTGATACATTGTAGCCACTGCATCAGGAAACAGTACAGACTAGATGTGTTAGAACGACGACTTCACATCGGTTTCCTGGATCCCGTGCTCCCAGGTTTTATTCCCATGCGTCTAACAGTGACTGTTTGGATCCCCCAAGCTTTATCAGAGATATACCTTTTGAACGCGAGTTGCGAAGTTTTGCCAAGAATAGCCGCAGTCTGCCTTTAGTGTCCGACTATGTTGTTGTCCAATTGTTAACATCGCCACAAGTGAAATGGGAAAACGTAAAACGGCGAGATCCGTTCAAAATGGTCCAGTGAGAACAAAGGTCAGAAAGCCGGTGGCAAATAAGAATTCACACAATCCAAAGATCGAAGACAGAGCAAAGAGAAAGGCACTGCAGGCACGCTTTGAAAAAAGAAATAAAAATTTAAGGCAGCTATATGTGACCCGAGCACGGGAGTAGAACAAACGAAACCACTCAAGGTGGTCTCCAAGTCCGAAGTATCTAGGGATAAAGGCCAGACAGACGCTGCGTCCAGCCCGTGGGTAAACCGTAATTCGACAGTAGCTCGAATTTACAGCGCAGTGGGTAGGGATCATTAGGGATGTGTGCTGACTAGCAGCGGAGTCCGACAACCCATCAAGGCGCCCCGAAAACCTGTGGGGGACAGTCGCAAGCGATACGCTCAGGAAAGAACCCAGATTTGCTCTCGGAATTCGCGTTCGAAGTCAACGCAAATGAGGGAAAACTACGTGAGCGGGCAATGCTTGCAAGCGAACCATGGAAACGGCACACTGACAACTATGGCGTTCAAGGGAGATGGAGTGATATAAACCCCAGGACTGCGGGATTAGATATAACCGTTACCGCAGAAAATTGGGGCTACACCAATCTCGAGGATGTGCGTATGCCAGGCCACACATCATAGAAGTGGCAGAGAATACGAGTCAGCCGAGGAGATGAATTAGTCACAGATGTGGAGCTGGACATCATGAATCTGGAAGAGCCCATCACGCCGCACTCACGTAACGTACAAGCGAGGAGTGCTTCGCCAGGTTTTCGGATAAAACCGCGTGCAGTGGATGTGTTTACAGAGCCCTAACCGCGAAGTTCGGGAAGGATACTGCGCTGTGATATCTACCACAGATAGCCATAACAATAACTAAGGGGGTTTTGGTTTTAGGGAGCTTGAGTCCTTTGAGAATCGACTGGAGGGACGGGACCATTTAGGGGTGACAGCAGGGGAGACGGTACTAAAACAGCCCCTTTAACGTTGTCTGACACAGCATATAAAACGGTATACTGGACAGAGATTAGGGCAGTGTCCCTTGCCAGTAGAACTGGGGATCACCAAGTACCCAGTTGATTTAGGAAGCTTGCGAATTAAGGCGCCTTTAAGTAGAAGCGATCACGTGGTACTCACGTTTATGCTTCCGGTACAGAAACGACCGCCAACTGTGGCCTCAATTATATGCCGTGGTAGGTCGATAAATGAAAAAAAGCTTACGGGGTCGATATCCTCACCCGATTGTGCGAGAGACGGGTAGTCGTCAGGAATGGATTAACCAAGCTGAGGCTGGAGTATTTTCTTTATGGGGCCATAAAAGCAACCGTCAAGTTAAGGTCCAAAAAGAAGGCCAGCGGCAAGAATTTGAAAGAAAAGATGGGCAACGTTCGAGGTGTATCATACTGATCACATGTACAAAAGCCATGGACATATTAGGAATACGGTGGAAGGAAGGAAAGTACTAGTTTGCGGGTAACTTAGCAATGAATATCAAATCAAACTGCAAAGCTTACCACGCACACGCACAGTCTAAGAGAAGAGGGAGACTGGGGCGACCGGAAAGATGCTTAGCGCCAGTTGAATTCGAAAAGGCAAGTGTTTTCGTGGAGACATTTAGGGGCATTTTCCGTCTGCCGGATGGAACCAACGTCAGCAAAGGGATCCGTGAAACCCCGAAGATTCCGGTAAATTTTGTAACTCCTTGCAACTGAGGACCAGGTTGCAACGGGGTTTAGCACGTTCCACAAGTTCATGGTCGCCGGTCCGGAAGGAATTACTCACAGTCTCGGCCGTGCACCTCTGCAGCGTCTCTCTCAAAGAGGGGTAAGTGCTTGCGAAGTGAAAAATCGAGACGGTAGCGGGAACATGCACAAACAAACTCAGACAGTAAAACTACAGACCAGTGAGCCCAGCTTACATAATTGCACGGAATGAACCATCGGGAGGGAGGTATACTAGCACCCACTGACTAACAGAACAACTTCATCAGCAACGCCTGAATTCACATTGGGATATTCAAACTTTATTTTTCTGCTGTAGGTCTAGATACGATTAGGAACCGATAAACTGGCCGAACTCTACTCCCCGGACCTTATCAGGGCTTTTGCCTTAGTTGACCGAATTCTTTTGAACCACAAAATAAAGGCACGGGAAAGAACGAAGAGAACTAATACCTGAGAAAGCAGATTCTCAAAGGTCGAATGTTTGGCTTTGGGTTTGAGATGTACGAAGGTCTCGGCTGAAAGGACAGGTGGCGCTCCCCAGAAATTGATACCGGGATCCATACCATTAAAATCACCAACGACTTGAGGGTTTGCAACCCATATTGTCGAATTAGAGGTATACATCTTTCACGGAACCTGACCGGGTGACAAAGAACGATCTCTGGACTAAAGCACGGGGGCGAATGAAGAAGGTGATGTCACGAAAATTGCCCTTACCAGGGATTTGGGAGCGATTGTAACAAGTGGCGTGAAAGCCTACAAACGTCGTGCAATTAGTATCAGGGGAGAGCAAAATAGACCCAGCAACGAGTTCTTGCCAGCGAGCCGAAGTGTTTGGGCACATGTACGTGACTTCTCTAAGACCGCAAAGCGGTTATCATGTTCAACTCTGAATGCCACACCTGGAATTTATGTAGATTGTTCGGCCACCAAGATGACGGCTGTCAAAAGGCAAAAAGGTAGACTCCTCGACCTTAATATTTTCTCTTAATGAAACGTCCAAAACAGTTTAGGGTCTTTGAGGCAATAAATGAGAGGAACCTTTTAGTGTTATACCACACAGCGGCACAGGAGCAAATGTTTTTAGACCGCGGCTCAACCATTTCAGGAGTTTGGTAAGAGCTATGTTTTTCACTATAGAACTGACTGCCCAAGAAATTTCGTTAATTTTAATACCTTGGAAAAACTTGCGAATGCTTTGGAAGCCAGACTGGCGGCGGCATACGCAGAGCTCAAGTAGTAAACTGCTGGGTATGAAGACAAAAGCAGGCGTTGGATTTGACACAGCATGGGACATTATCTAACGGGAACAAAGGGGCATGCGCAGCCTTGGAAACTACTGACAAAAAGGCGAGCTGAAGGCTCGAATGGATGGACTTGAGCTGGGCTGAACCGTTAGTGGAGTTTATTATTGTTTTAACTATTCACATTCGTCTGCGCGCGTACTGTGGGGCTTCAAAGGTTTTCGGCATCAAGACACTTGTGATCAAAAATGGGAAGCGGAAGTGGAATATTTTATGCTTAATCTTTTATCTAAGTACAGGTTCAAGCAATAACTGCGAACATGAAATCTGACGCCTTAGTTGAGCATGGCTAATGGGACAAGTACGAGTGCGCGGTTCGTTGCTTGAGATTACTTTGTTTCTGGCTGGGCCTCTCGTCCCCTATTCGCTGTTTTTTGTTGCTCTAGTGCTGCCGCAATTGTTGTGCTTACTCCTTGACACTGCAGTCAGTTTGGGCCTATTAATTACTTTCCGAG
The DNA here is from genome assembly GCA_008360955.1 of Fasciolopsis buskii. Classification (NCBI taxonomy): domain Eukaryota; kingdom Metazoa; phylum Platyhelminthes; class Trematoda; order Plagiorchiida; family Fasciolidae; genus Fasciolopsis; species Fasciolopsis buskii. The sequence continues at coordinate 26,144 of LUCM01004249.1, read as the reverse complement.
GTGACTCCAATTGACATTACTCTTTTTGTTTCAGTCAGAATTTGTGGATATTGCACCCTCTTTATTTAGTCTTGGTGTTGCATCTTTTTCTTTATACTTTCATAATTCCTGGGTTCGGGATTTTTCTTTCTGTAAGCTTTATCTTAGCAGTTAAATTTTTTGTCGTGGTTAGTAGAGTTCGAATGGTGGAGTGGACAATGGACTAGGTGTCTCACCTCCGGGGTTTAGTATGATATCTGAGTCCTCGACCGCTCCACGGGTAAGGGCCAGTTCGCTGTGTCGGCTGATTACCAGACCCATTGGAGATATGTAGCTCTAAGCCATTATGAGCGCCAGGCTCACGTTTATAAGTTCTCCGAGTTTAGTGGGTCTTAGCTTTAATGGTTTCTTCGCCACACTCGTGCATGAACAGTGCAAAATCACAGCCTTTGAGTGACCATCGATGAAGTTTGTGGTTTTACACGTTTTGGAAGTCCTAAATCCTTGCGTTTTAAGAAATCGGACCTCTGGGGATTACAAGAAAGCCTTCTTTTCAGCTAAGTTTTTGCGAAGCTGCTTCCTAGGTGTTTTAGACAAAATGGGTTTTGTTCTACTCTTCAAGGTAATTCAATTTAAGTGTCCTATGTGATGTAGGATTAACTTTTCTCCGACTTTTCTGTTCGTTTTAGCTCTCGCTGACTGACCAAGTGCAAGTACACGTGGTACGTCACGATCCACGTAGAAAGTGTGCATTATTAGTGGAAAGTGATGTACGGAGCAGAAAGTTTACACTGGGTATTGTTGTAACACGCTGCGCGAAAATGTTTTCAGTGCCGTATTGATTTTGTTCGAATAATTTTGGCGGCGGGGGACATCGTGTTTCACCCACGTTTTCCCATTGGTAGCCCTATTGCAATCCACTGACTTGTCTCGGTCTTCCCCTTGCAACCCGGCCTGCTTTTCGCTAGTTGGCTCATCGCACATGTTATTCACTGTGCACAGGACGACCGACGCTAAAAACCCCGATGATGTTGATGTCAAGCCCTCGTCTTTGATCTAGTTACTGTGGTAGCTCTTAAAATTGAAGACAGCAGTCGACTTCCACGATGAAGGGATACTAAACGTACCAAACCTTGGGGAACGAAATATAAGGTTCTCTAATAAGCAACAAAATGCCATCACTAAAGAGAGGCGGGGAAAGGCCAGTGGACCATTGGAATCCGAAGCTTGGATTTTTTTGTGGACCTCTGCATTGGAAAGCGAACATACGGAAACTGACTAGGACTGACATCAAAAACGAGCTAAATTGACAACGACAGCATTGTTATTTACTGCGTTCTGGAGTTTTGACTCAGAATTTGCGGATTATGGGGCATTCCTGAGTAAAGACCTAGATTGTTACCAAGTTTTTCTCGGCCGTCTGACTGTATTTCGGATGTGACCGACACATTCAAAGCGTAAAATGTTGTTGCTGAGTTGGATTGGGCCGGAGCTCAACGTTGATCTTGAAGGTTTAAGCAGAGCTGGTTGGTTTCAATTTCGGGGTTACAGTTCACTCGATGTTTGTATGCTGCGTGGATTCTCTATTTACCGACTCGAAACATTTATGGAGTCAGTATGACATCCGACTATTGATCATAGGTTGCATTTTATTACATGCATTACTCATTATTGTAGTGGGAGGATCATGGCGCGAGGCCGCTAGGGCCCCCTATTCGGGAAAAGAACCGGCAACCATGACCCTAAACTTTAGAATGTTATAAAACAACAAAGTTGGACTTGATGACGGGCCAGATGAAAGCAGGCTACTGTCTACCGTTCTCTTATGAGGCTCAAAATTGTGGTCGTTCAGAGCAGTTATACTAAGACTTGCGGAGGGATACTAAACAGTTGTCCAGCTTCCCTAATGCCATCAGCTACCATTGTTCAGTCATGTTCTGCGGCGATCAGCCACGGACCTCTCTTGACAAATGCTGTACTTCACCGTGTTTCGAACGTCACGATCGCTTTGAGAGTCATTTCAAGACACGGCTCCACGCCATCGATAAGGATATGGAGAGTCTAGGCCTCAAATCAACCTACGGTCGCCGTTACTGGGTAGCGTTCAACACGGATTTGGCCTCATCAAAACACTTGGATGCAGTGATTCGAGATGCTCATGGAACGGCTTATCCTCTATCGGTTGGTCGTGTAAAATTGAGGACAAGATTGGAGATGGAAGAAGTACCATGCGACCTCTGCACTCATTGTTTTTGTCCTTCGTCATGATTCCAATGGCACATAGTCTGCACTCATATTTGTGCAATATATATATATATATATATAATGTACATGGTGGGTCATAAGTTCAAGGCCTGTTTTCCCGGTCTTCCAGTATGGAGTTGATTTGAAACGGAAAGTCAGTGGGAAAAATGAATGGATGATCAATTGATCTCAGCAGGTGAGTCTCCACTCAATCACTCCCCTGCGTGCTCTCATGCAGACCGGCCAATGGCGTGGATAGCATCATCATCATCATCATCGTTCAGCATTAAACAGCAAGGCAAGTCTCACTGACCGCTGCCTTTCCCCAGAGTTACACGTTTATATAAAAAGAGTGAATATCCGAAGGGGGAACAGGGAGTGGTCCTACACAGGCGGGAAAAGATAAGATGCTGCTGCAGCCAACACACGGAACAGTCTAACTGTATAAACGCACTTGTTTTCAATCATTCTGATTCGGTAGAAAATGACAGCACGATCACCACTGTTCATGGTTCACTGCCATATCCTTCAGTGTCTCCAGCCAGCAAGTCGACGAGTCTTTTGGACCCCAACCACGAAGGCGTGCGACACCTACTTTAAATAAGTTCGCTGTACATTTTCTCATCCCACGTTGCCACGTCATCTGTTGACCTCCACACAGGGCTTCTTCCATTCCTTGAGAGGAACACAAAATAGGGCACTTTATGGTAGACAAGTGTTCGTCATACGCAACACGTGACCCAACCAGCGTAGTCTACTGAGTTTCATACACTGAAACAAGCTGCTCTTAGAAGTGGCACCCAATACCAGATTCCTAACCTCAATATTACTCACCCGGTCACTCTATCCAATCCTAGCCATACTACGTAAACATCGGTTGTCGAAAACCTCCAGCTGACGAACATCGCCCACACGCATACTCCACGTCCTGCAACCGTACAACAGAACTGAACGCACTGCAGCACAGTACACACGACGTATCAACTTCAGTGAAATATCAGGCCGACGCCACAAGTGGTTCAGTCCAGCGTAAGCTGCACGAGCCTTGGATATACGCATACTTACCTCCAATTCCGAGCGACCATCGTTAGACAAGCAGCTACCAAGGTAGGTGAAACGGTCCACCATTGTTATTTCCTCTCCATCCAGTATCAAGTTCGGCGCTGTTGTCGTCCAGTCCTGTAACAGTACTTTGCACTTTGAAGGTGCAAAGCGCATGCCAAACCGAGCAACCGATCTCGACAGTCTATCTAGTGCGCATTGTGCATGGTCCGCAGACTCGAACAGGCATACGACGTCGTCTGCGTAATCTAGGTCACATAGCTTCGCTCCACTTCCCAGTTCCACTCCTACATCCGGAGACCTCCTAAAGCATCTTCCATTACTTCGTCCATGATGAAGTTGAACAAGAATGGAGAGATGGGACACTTGTCGAACGCCACTAGTCGTTTCGAATGAACGTGACAGTTCACCGTATACCCTAACGCGACCATAGGTATGCGAGTACAATGCTCGCAACAGCTTTACGAACTTCGTTGGCATACCCTTCCGGTGGGGAGCACTAAGTAGTGCCGGTCGATCCACGGAGTCGAAAGCACCTTTCAAGTCGAGGAAGACTACGATCGTAGGGCGGCGGTGCGTGTGGCGCATTTCGAGTATCTGTCGAAGAGTGAATATTTGGTCGATGCAACCTCGACCTGGTCGAAATCCGGCCTGTTGTTCGCGGATATTACTCTCGCGAATCGGTGTCAAACGGCGCAGCATTATCAAAGCTAGCACCTTAGTAACTGTCGGAATTAAACTAATCCCACGATGATTGCTGCAGTCACTCCGTGTACCCTTCTTGAAGATGGGCACAATCAATGACTCACCCCACAATAGCGGGATACGCTCCTCGTTCCAAATATCATGAAGCAAGGAGGTAAGTGATTTCATCAGCACTTCTCCACCCAATTTGAAAAGAACTGGGGAAAGTCGTCGGGACCGGCAGCTTTTCCCCTCTTCAGAAGCCGAATATTCGACTCCACTTCCACTTCCGTTGGGGGATCAAGCGACACTTCCGAACGAGTCAAAGCTCCAGACGTCGGACTAGATACGATAGCGTATGGCCAGCTAAACTGATCCTTAAAATGCTCTGCCCAACGGTCCAGTCTTTCCTGTCTACCATGGATGAGCTCTCCATTTTTATCGCACAGGACTTCACTAACCGAAGTTCGCCGCCCACCGCTGTCGCGTATAAGCTTAAACAGTCTTTGACTGTTACCTGAAGCGGCCGCTCCCTCTATCTCTTCGGCTACCTTAACCCACCAGCTTTCGCGGTCATTCCTAAGGCTTATGGTCAACTGACTCTGCAACTGCCGACGCATCTTATTCACTTCCTTGCAGTTAGGCAGCTGGCGTTTTCGCTCCATTAAAATTAGCGACGCTTGCGAGATCCAGTGATTTCGATGAATGCTAGATCTAGGACAGCAGGCGAAATTTGTTGCCAAATGCATGGTGCTTAATTTGATCCCACTGCTCGTCTACATTGCTGCTCGTCGAAGTTCTTAGTCCCTCGGATAGTTTCTGTTCGTAGCTGTTGCGAACAGCCGAATCAGACAAACGTTCGACAGCCAATCGGATTTGTGGCCTGCGTCGATGGCCATTCAGCTGCAGCAAAAATCGCATTAAAACTAACGCATGGTCCGATTCGACGTACGTGGTCCAGTATGATCTACAGTTCTGGACAGCACCGCGCCAACGGTAGCTAACTGCGATATGGTCAATCTGACTCAAAGTACCTGTCGAGTTAGAACGCCATGTCGCGGTGCGACGCGAACTGTGTCGGAAATTCGTACTAGATAGGAATAAATGATTATCTGCACAGAATTAGAGAAGTCTCCCCGTTGTCTGTTCGCTGTGCAAGCAAGGCGCATCGCCCACCTAAACAGGACTCCGATGCACTCAGTTTGCCAACTTGTGCATTAAAGTCACCTGCTACCACTACAATGTCAGAGCGTTTGCTCTTCCGAACAAGAGTGACGAGGTTATCGTAAAATTCGTCTTTCTCCATATCAGTGCTGCAGTCTGTTGGAGCGTATGCCGAGATAACAAATGAACTACGCTTAACACTACTATCCTTTCGGACGCCGACTGATCCCTGCACTCTCATGGCACACAAGCGACTGTTGACTGGGATCCAATCTAAAAGGGCTGCTTCAGCCTTCTCACTCAAGACTATTCCTACACCACGTTAACCCACAGCTTGAGCTGCTTCGTCTCCTGAAGTGCGAAGAAAATATCGTGATGAGACGTTAGGCGCAGTTAGTTGAATTACTCCAATCGAATCCAAAATTCGTGTTTCACTCACGCAGCAGACATCAATCGAAAGTGAGTCCACTGTCAGAGCCAAACACGCCTGTTGGCCAGCCTGCATTAAAGCGTGCACATTTAAAGAACTCAGATGCAGAGGCTGACGAGGCTTGAGAAAATGTGAGCTAACAGACTGAAAACCACCTACTACACTACTTGACGGCAGACCGTTGCGAGTATCGGGCGTGTTAGCAATGGAGATACTACGGGTAGGCAGAAGGGGCAAACAGATTGGGTTGGAAACAGAAGAGACAGGTTGAATAAGAGAGGGAACTCTGAGCAGTAGCATACTTATCACTACCCACCCCGCTCGATGCAGTGGGTAGGGCGGTCCTGATTATCCTGCGCGACGACCGATGCAGTATGGAATTATTTGTAGGCGTGTAACTCATGGGGAATAATGGACGGCTACTGCTAGGGAGTCCAGCCGTTAAACAAAAGAACGATTAGGGTTCTCAACCAAAGCCTTTGGTTCTGGCAAGAACCTGACCGCAAGGCAGCGGGGAATAGCTGAGTGGGTGCCCATCTACTTGGATCAGTTAGTCTTCCACTCGTTTTTCCGACTGAGCTGCTAACTCAGATCAACCCCCAACTTGGAGGACCAGGAGACTACTTCGTCAGGCTTCTACCCATTGACCTTCCAGGCATGGCTTCAGATAAGCCATCCTGTATAGCTTGTTGGATCATGGAGTCACGCAAGCCGTCACACCACGTCAAGATGTATTCTCGTGACGCCCACGTGTTTTCAATCATTCTCATTCGATGGAAAATAACAACAGGATCGCCGCTGTTCACGGTTCACTGCCGTATCCTTAAGTGTCTCCAACCAGCTGGCCGACGAGTCTTTCAGACCCCAACCACGAAGACGTGAGACACCTAATTTACCTAAGTTCGCTGTGCATTTTCTGATTCCGCCTTGTCACGTCATCTGTTGACCTCCACACAGGGCTTCTTCCATTCCTTGGGAGGAGCACAAAATAGGGCACGATATGATAGATGAGTGTTCACCATAGGCAACACTTGACTCAACCAGCATAGTCTATTAAGTTTCATACGCTTAAACAATGTATTCTCCGAACTGGCGCCCATTACTGCATTCCTCACCTCCCTGTCACTTACCTGGTCACTCCATCCAATCCTAGCCATACTACGTAGATATCCATGGTCGAAAACCTCTAACCGACAAACATCTACCACACGCATACTCCATGTCTCGCAACCATACAAGAGAACTGAGCGCACAACTTCAGTGAAATATCATGCCGACGCCACAAGTGCTTCAGTCCAACGTAAGCTTCTGGAGCCTTCGATGTACGTGTGTTTACCTCTGCTGCCGAGCTATCGTCATTCGACACGCAGCTACCAAGGTAAGTGAAACGGTCCACAACCGTTAGTTCCTCTCCACCCAATATCAAATGTTGTCCACTTCTGTAACAGTACTTCGCACTTTGAAGGTGCAAAGCACATGCCACACCAAGCAACCGAACTCAGGTTGAAATGTCTTGATCACCACCTGACCACGGCCCGTTAGATCTGCTCAAGCGATTAAACCGAATGTTCAGTCAAACCAACAAGTCTGGTTGCCATCGTCCGCCTAAATCGACCATCTATGCGTTAGTCGGTGTTGATTGGCCGCCGCGGGTGAGGTGGTAGGGTAGCGCTGCTGCCTAGTTGCTTTGTTCGCCGTCTGCTGTTGACTTGTAAGCTGAGTCGACGTCCGTTTTGACTGGCTTGTGTTGATGGATCCTTTGGCCGGATCGATTTTTACATATGGTCTAGATCAACGCGTCTGTTTATCGATCTTTCCGAGGAGTGCCGAGCTTCGAGAAATTCTCTAGAATTCGTTGTTTTGCCCTGGGCGACGATCCTCACGTTCTCGAAGTTCAACGTTTGATCTTCCGGTCTTCGTGTATTGAAACTAGGGCGAGTGGATCGTGTCTTTTTGTTGCCGATTGATGCTTATGGGTCCGTGCCCCGGGTTTCTTTCCGGTTTGTCCCGTGTACTGTTTCTCGTAGTCTTTGCAGCCGATTTGATAGACAACGTTACTTCGATTCTCGTCAGCTGTCGGTTCTTTCGTCTTAGATAGAATCTTTCGCAGGGTTCTTGTTGGTTTGTGCCCTACTTCAATTCCGTGGGACTTGAGTAACCTTGCTGTCATTTCAGGGATATGTTTGATGTACGGCAGGGCGGTCCGTGTTCTGGTCTATTCGGCGATCTTCTCTCGATATTGTTTTTTGTTGATGCTTTGTCTGATGAAGCTTCGTGGGTGCCTGCGATGCAGAAACAGTTGGGACATATTTTTGTTGTTTCATTCGCTCCACGCTGCTGCAGTGGGACTGTACTCTTTTGAAAAGCATCTTGAGGCAGCTTCTCTTGTGAAAACGCGGGTGATTGCTTTGAAATCGTAGGACTTAACCTATATGCATGTTTTTGCGGCATAAGAATGTTTCCAATGTGCCTGAATTTGTCCTTGTGACGGGCACGCCTGGAAAAGGTAGGTTGCTGTTGTGTTTTCTCTCTCCATAGTGATCTTGATTTCCGTAAAAATACAGTTGATGGAAGTGAAAGTTCGTCGTATTTCAGATGGTTTAATGATTATGAACGCTTCGTCAACGTAGCTTAGCCAAAATTTGGGTCTGATGTCCGCAAAGATGGTTTTCTACAGTTCCTGCATCACTGCCTCTGCAATGAAGTCATGTTGGTAAACCAATTGGTGGTCCCTTCAATTGTTCGTAAGACGTACCCTCAAACTTGAAGTATGTTCGCAGGAACAATTCTACGAATTCGCATACACTGCTTGACTACATTTGTTCGCTCCACTGCCGTTCTAGAAGTTATTGCAATGTTTGTCTTCCAAATCTGAGGGTATTGATGTGAAAAGAGGCACGATGTCAAAGGAAATTGATTCCATTCCCGTCATGTTTGTCCCCTGGAGTTTTTTCATGAGTTTTAAGTGATTGTTGATCGAGTGTTTATGTCTTGCGATGAGCTGTTTCAGTAGCTTCCATAGGCTTTTGGACAGGTTGTACGTTGGCGTTCCCGGTAGTGTGACTATTGGTCTCGCAGACGGTGGCAACCAGACGCTCGCCACAATATCATAGCACTGACGATGTCACCTCTGCTGGCGATGAAACGTTTTTGATATCAAATTGTCCAGCTCGGCGACAAATTAACACTATCCTGTTGAACCTGAGTCACGAGAAAGAACATCATTCTCTAGCGCTATATATATATATATATATATATTACACGGGTTTCAATACAAGCAAGGTGCCACCCAAGCAACAATTAAGTATAATTTTCAGGAAGCTGATGCAGGAGGGAATTGTGACGAACGGGATAAAATCAAGTTTCGTTTGTTTTCACTGTGCTCATTTTCTGATTTTTGTTTATTTTTGGCGTTCTGCAGACGAATCGTACACTTGGAGCCACTGACTTCGATTCGAGCTGTCTCTCAGGGTCTCCAAACGAAAACAATCCTCATCTCTTGGGCCCCTACCAGGAAGGCGTGAAACATCAACCAAGGCCAAAACCGAAGCCTATTTCTTCATACCACCATTCCAAGTGACAGGCTGATAGTTGCATCATTCCCTCCAGCCTTTATCATCACATTTAGAAACTAGGAAAAGGTAGACGATACGCAGATATACACAGTACAGATCCAAGATATCGAGGGCGATGTATGACGATTGCCTCGTCGAGAGGACCCAACACAGTGGTTAACTTCTTCATTGCTCGCCCGATATTCCCACTAAATTTTAACAACGCTTCGGAGACAATGGTATCCTTTGACTATGTGGTTTACCCCTATTCACCGTAAATTAGTTTGCGTAATAGAAAGAAATACAGAAATTCACTGGGCATCTTCAAAGCGAAGAGGGCAGGTATTGCAGTCGTAATGAAAGACCTTGCAAACGATGATGTAGTACACCCTACTTTTGAAGGAAGTCGGATTTTATGGAGGCGTCACGTGTTTCAGGTTTACGAAAGCTGCTGCGGTTCTGTTCAGAACTGTTAATCCCGCTTGTCCACGTGTATGGAATCGGAATGTGCATTAGATTTAATGAGATTTCCGATGCAGCTGAATGGCTGTCGACGAAACCGCAAATCCTATTAACAGTGTGACTTGCCTGTCATTTTCTCGAAGCACGCTAGTGAAAAAGCTAAGATCACCCCCACAAAGCATCAGCTAGCACTGGTCGTTTGCATTCTGCTGGTTTATTGAGTTATGGTCTGACTCGTCGCGTTGTGACACCCTGGATTTCTACTGAGTCTCTGCGACTTCCTGACGCGCGCCAGTCCATCTCGGCTTGTAACCAAAGATGAACTCAATGCAAGCTTGCCTAGGAATCGCGATATCTGGTGGTCTCAAGGAACTTTGAAGGTGGAACGTGCTGTCACCGTGGGAAAGTCGTGCTCTTTCACCTCATCTGAGCTACCGGTAGGTGTTAGCGAAACGATTTCTGAGGCTGACAGCTCGCCTATTCACAATCTGCAGCAGCGTATTGTACGCTGGGCGGAGCGTTTTTAGGCACAACTTAGCTGACCTCTCCGAGAGCCATTCTGGTAAGCACCCGGTGACCTCTTACAACAGATCCGACCCCGATCGGAGCTTCCCGCCTTCCTGGTTGCGTCCCGAGAAATGGAGATCGTTGTTAGTTGGAGACTCTGAGACATCTGATGCAAAATCGAAGTCAGTGGCGCGAATGCTGCGTAGCCCATCTGTAGAATTCATCCCTCTTAAAAATAATCCAAAAACAATCTAACGATCACATTATGAACCGCAAAAACAATTTTTGTTATGGTTTATTAGTGGCATGGGTCTTCGGACAAGGTAGTCAAAACCGCTCCATCCTTTGTTTCGAGCAGAGCGGGTGGTGATAAGTTTGCGATTTTTCCGAGTTCCCGTGCTGGGTTAATGCTTTAGTGCCTTGTAGATTAGACTTTTGAGTCAAGGGCTCCGGTTAGTATTCCCATAGAAAAATCCCTTCTGCGGCGTGGGCAGCCTCGAAGTATCGATCACACGTGTCTCCCGCATCCTTCCTTCAGGGGACCTTTCTAATGTAGGGACCGCGCAAGTTGCTACGACTATTTGCGGTTCAACGAAATTACCTGATGGCAAAATCAAGGGAAGGAGAAGTGGTTTAGACGCATTACTTAAACCTAAGCGTTCATTCCACTTAGCTGCCATCATTGTCTGCAAACTCAACCAAACAGAACAACAAGTTGCCTCAGAACTCTCGAATGCTGTGTCTCCGAAACGCGCATACAGCGGGCATCCCACTTTCGTAACCACTCATCCACCCCAAATACAACCTCATTCTCTGGCTTCACTCTTCGTATGTCGAGTACTTCGGTTTCGAGCGCCTGTGATCAGGCTTACATCGGGATCGCTTTGAGCATGCCAGCGAAGCGTAGACTGTTAGACTGAATCCTAGTCAACAGTCGTTTATATGCAGTTCGATTGGACGGCTCTGTCTATGTCAATACTAGTCGGTTAGTGCGCCGTTGTTTGTTCGTCGTATCTTCGTATGGACCCATTGACTGCAGCTCCCCCGAGACGCAAGACGAACTATTGTCTCGATTATTCCGCAGTGTGCGTTCAACACCGAACTTGGCTTCTCAGCGGAGACAGTGACTAATCGGAGCTCCATCTACCGTCTCAGTCGATCGGACCGACGACGGAGATCGTTTCATCTAAGTTTATTCTGGCCACAGGCTGTTTTTGGCGAACACCAATTTTTGTCATAAAGAGCGACATCAGCTTAATTGGTGTCTTTCTTCGCCTTCAGAGTGTTGGACTGAAATTCATTGCACTGTCATCGTCACCGGTGGCGTGGATCAGTCGAGGAATGCCGATCATTCTGGTCCACATCTGGATACTTAGATTATTGGTTTGATCCGCCTAGTCTGTAGTCAGACCAGGACGGAAGCCATTTGTTCTACATAGGTGATTCTAGATTATGATCGACAACTTCAGTTCCAGTCGGAACTCTGGATACGATTGTCGTCTCAAAAGAAAATACCCGGGATGCGAGCGAACAGAGACCAGATCAAAGTATCTCTGCATTCAGCAGCAGCTGCCACGTAGGACTCCTTGGCACACAAAACTCAGAAACGATGGATTTGTCCGACTTTGGTTGCTCTGTTGGATGTTTGCAGACCCGTCCCTCCGGATACAAGATAGAATAAGACGCGTGGATTCCTGAAACGTCAACTGACTAAGAGTCTGATAAATGTCCGGGAGTGTTGGTAGACAGGGTAATGTTGGGAAATGGGAATGGCTGCGACTATCGGCAATGGTTGTAGCCTTTACCGGCTGGTTGGGAAGGATGGTCCACGGAAGTCATGCGTGTTGTTCTTTTGCGCTGCCTCTGAGGGGTGTGCCACTGAATTTCAGGTCAATTTCTGCACGTGAACAGCCCTAGCCAAGTTCATGCCTACGGTGATGTTTCACTCGAGTTCACCACTAGTAGTGGTATTCATGAGATTGTGTCTTTTCACCTTTTCTTTTTACTTTGTCATTGGGATGGTTATGAAATTAGCCTAACTTCATTGATATTTGCTCAGGCAAAAATTTGTCCTACTTAGACCATGTGGACTACGTTGTATTATTGAGTCATGACCCAGGTATGTTGCAAGATTTTCTCAATTGTCTGGACGATAGTAGGTATGCTTAGGATACATTTTGCGCCCTCGAGGCGTAAAATAATGACACAGGATTGGGTTGGCTTGAAGTTGGGTGGACAGATATAGTTACCTGTGTACGTTTATTTCACTAGTTGGTCGTATATGGAATGAGGTGTCTTCACGCCCATAGAAGCATTGACTGGGAATTCACCAACTTGAAGTATCTGTGACGTTGCGGTGAAATCCCTTTATCGATCAAATGTCGAGCATACGCGACAGCAGTGAGGTCGTTATTGCTCTTCGGTTTCCAGACATGGCCGTTGAGAGCAGGGGATATGCGAAGACCTTTTATGTTTGAATACCGTTGTCTTCGTAGTATTGGTAAAATATGGTGGGAAAATTTTGTAACTCAAAAGTTAGATGCAAAGTACTGGATCCTAGGGTTCATTCTTTGGAACAAGCACTAAATCAGAACACGTTAAGGTAGTCGGGACATGTTTTTGCAAGCCCGCTGGATAATTGTGTTATGTTGCCGAGTTTGGTTGGTCTATGCACACACTGAAGCACAAGACACAAGTACTCGCGGCGCACGATATCACAGGAGCGAACACAGCCTGTGGTCTAGTAGGACACGAACACGCACACAGAGGTTGAAGACACAAAAAGTTCGGGCTCAAGACTCAAGGCCGGTAGTCGAACAACGAATGGGTCAGATCTGCTGCTCCCTTGAGTGAGCAGCCACACGGAACAATAAGCGGCGCGAAATACGAACAGCTAGCCCAGCCCGCTAGCGGAAGGGAGAAGACGAGTACAGAGTACTGCCGCGCGTTTATTGGTGACCCACCAACACAAGTCAGAATTCAAGTGAGCTCTATCGTTTATATAGTTTTTTTCGGGTGGCCTTGATCGATATGTGGACTAGCCAATCACAGAACGGACTTTTATGAATCTTTTCGCGGACATATAAAAATATTCAACCGCGCAATATTTGAAATAACGTCAATTTTGAAATATTGAGAAAAGGACAGATTCTTTTAGAAAATTATTAGCAGGAATGAAATCTGCGGTTCCGAAAACCTTGGAATGGTCATCGATCATATTAGATTGCTTCATTGCTTTCTATCCTGCGAGGGAGATAATGTTTGGAGGTAGCAGTTGATGACATGGGAGAAATGCGTGAAAAGTTTAACCAATGAACTGGCTCATGTGGGTGGAATTAGACAAAAGGGTTGGTATCTTCGAGACCCTTCGAAGCAGTGATTATAGGCAGTTATGGATATAACACAATGTCGCATTTAGTGGCTTTGTTATATTCGATACCTCTTTTGTTTTAGGTAGTTGTTCAACCTACTATTTTGTCCTCAGTCTTCTTTTTGGACAGATGGTGCTGCGAAGTAGTAACCAAAACCAGAGCACGTTGGTTCAAGGTTAATGGTTGTAAAAACAAACTGGAAACTTACTAATCTACTTGTTGTTGTTGTTGTTCAGCGTTACGTGACGGATTCACAGCAGATGTGTAAAATGCGCTATTTCGTTGTAGTCTTGGTGTGCGGTTGAAATGACCCGTGTTCCAAAAGGCTTTTCGAACAGCTTCTTTGAAAGAACAGTTTGTACGATGGTGTTTAAAACGAGTCCAGCTTAGCACGCCCTGTTGGGTGTACATTGCAACAGTTAGAATGGAGCGCGAGTGAAGCGAAGAATTCCTTTTTATTATCCATTCTGAAACTGGTCAGTACGGATCATTCAATGAAAATCGAAAACTCGTTCATCGTCATCTACGGAGCGGAGAATATTGATCTAATCCGATCAGGAATATCGTGCGGTGTGTTGTTGAATTGATGCTGATCAAAATCCGTTGTCAGGAACTGTGTAAACAAGAACAATTAATATTATATCATTCACAATAATTGCTCTATAGTTTACAGTTACCGTGGGGCAAAGCCTAACGTAACCCATAAGTGGATTAACTTGATTCCCCATCAGTGCAAATTATTACTGCGAACATAACTTTCTTGGTGTTCCTCAACCTACGTTATTGTAGAAGCTTGAGAATAAATAGTCGGAAACGATTCGCCTCATTCGTATGGGAATTTTCCACCAACTACAGTTGGATCGATCATTTCCAGCCGCTGGGAAACTTGATTGTTTTGCTAAGAGAACACGAATGCTGCTGATGTTCGAACACCGGCATCTTTACACTAAAGCCAGTATATTATGGGAGGCCGTACGATAAACCTCGGTGTCAGGCTTAGAGTATTGAAAATTGGAGCCCGATTAAGAGAGCAGAAATGTGATTCATTCGCTCTTAAGTGGCTTGCGCATGCCCACAATTCCTTTGATGTATCCTGTTCTTCCAGACGGCTATTGATCAAAGTATTGTTCGAAGTGGATAGGTCATGACATAGCCGAAAATCGTAACTAGCAAATGGGGCTCAGTAGGATGAGTTGGGATCCACAAAATCCTTCCACTAAATGACGTGGTCAACTGCCGCGTTCGGACATCATTTTCACTGTTTTTCTCAGTACTTTTTATTTGGTTGTGCACTATTGTTTCTTTCATTTCTTTTTCGAATGTTCGATGCTGTGCGAATTTAAGTGAACTTCTGCTTTTCATTTCAGAGTAAATTGTCTAAACACCTGAAGAAACCGAATCGCACAGAACATTCTGAAAGGTGGTTGTGACTGCTGTGTACGCCGTCACAACCTTTGGACGCAATTGTCCGCTACGGGGCATTACCCCGCGCCCGATGTAACCTTCCGTTATTGCAGATGAAGTCCAACAGTGTATCACAGAGTAAATTGAAACTTGTCAAGGTTCGTTCTGTGTCAAGTTGGTAATTGCTTAGGGCTCGATTGAAGATAAGAAAACAATGGAAATTGTTACTAGAATGGGAATGAGTGTCACGGATTTCATGAATAGTTTGAATTGTCCGAAATCCAAAGCAGGTGTTTCCAGACTATTCGTTTGGCCTAAACATACTGATCTTGGTACGGATAGTATTTAGGAAACTTATCTATCTCTAGAGATTGGAAATTCAAATGAAGCCGTTTATCAATACGAATCAGGTGACAATAGCTGGGCATTGCGTTTTCGTGCTCTAGGATGCTACAGGTATGTTGGTTTTCATGTTTCTAATCCAACTCAGCATTATGCCTAGGCAATTTAATGAAGCGACGTCGCTGCGGCGGTCGGCCCACTTGGGTGACTCATTGGGCTCGACCGAACAAGATCCGTCAAAACCAAACCACGCACAGGAAGACCGCGACCGCTTGCATTCAATACTGAAGTCACGCTGCTCCAGTAGATCGGAGTTCGATCTGCCTTGCGAAACCATTACCCAGGCTGAACGCCACAAGTGAGATGTAACGCTTTCATCTTTTGTCATGCCCAATAGTTTCCAATGCAGTTGTTTTAAACGTTTTATATCACTGGATCCACGCACTGATTTCCATGTTTATGTGCTTGCATGAATTTCCCTCGTACGGATTAATGTGTGATCAATGTGCGTCACAACAGTATCTAAAAGAACTGATTTATTTGAAGTGGTCGTGTGAACATGAATTACCAATTTGTTCTTGACGCTATTTTTTGGGCCGTGAAGTTTTTTCCGTGTCCTTCAATTGGTAAGAAGAAAATATTTCCTGATGGAAAATCCAGTGGCGTTGTTCGTGCTGCCAGTTAGGCATGTAGACAATCAGCAGCAGATGGCTCGATTGATATGAATGCAAGCCGGGAACAAAAGTGTTATTTTTTAGCTGTCCGGGAAATATAATACATCGGCTAAAATAAAAAAAAGTAACGTAAAGCGAGATTAGTGGCGATAAGAAGGGGTAGGATGGTGCCGTTATGCTTTCGTTTTTTGTAAATGGCCTGGGTATTTTGACAGTGAACATTGAGGGGGGTTCGTTACTGGAAACTTCAAATTTCGGGTAAGGCATTTATTGGGACTAGTGGAAAAATTAACGTTGTCACTAATGTGTATCGGTGGACCGTCATCAAACTCCGACCCTATCAGCCGATTTTAGAGTGAATCAGAGCAGGATGTTGATGAGAATGGTCCAGTTGATGTCAGTATGCCGATTCGTGGAGCCAAATGATGAAAAGGAACGTCTTGTTTTTTTCCATGCGGTAGCCTCACAGCGGCATAATGTGGACTGCAATTGATGAGATCTACTTTCTCAATTACTGGATCGTCTTCCGAACATTGATGAATGAATTTGAGCAATGGGAGGCCAGAAACTATCAGTCGAGTTGACATGGGAGTTCCATTCGTTGACTCGTTGACTGCCAAACAAAGCTGGAAAGTCACTCATCGAGGTCTCGTTTTTGGAAATACATAGTAGCTAGCAATTGGTGTACATTGAGGCCGATAACACTGATCCCTATTGTAATTTCTGTACCACGGAGATGTGTTTTCGGAGTACCACTTTAACGTTCTGCTTGACTCTTTGCTTTCGGGTTCTAAACCGTTGTGATAAATCACAACTACCTTATTGCCTAGTAAGTCCTCCAACTCTGGCGAAATGAAAAATGATTCGCAGTCAAAGGGTATGTGAACATGCCAAATAGGCCGATATGCTAACGGCTGTCTAATTTCAGTGACTGTTACTGATTCTCTACAAGCGAATACGAATAGGAGTAGAGAACGCTTGTAATTGAAAAATAATTGATGTCGATTGTTTGTCGAGAAAGATAGGGGGCTTTCATACCCAATAATCGGCCGAATAGCTTCGCTGAAGCGACGCACGAGTAATTCTACTGGGGCAAAACTTGCCGACCACATTTTCGACTTGTACTCACTAGGGGAGATGCTTATTACGCTCAAAATGCAAGGTAGTTACTCCAAGATGGCATAAGTCGTGTGGGCTTTTCAGCTGAATGTCATACAAGCCGAGAAGAATTGTTCCTCTTGGTTAGGTCTTTCTCGTTCAGTGGGTTGAATCAGTAATTGACAGATGGTCGTCATTTTTGTTTCAAGACTCACTGCCGCCAATTAGTTGTTCGTCCCGAGGTTATATGCAGATGTCTGGTTGTGTCGTTATGTTCCAGGCTCGGTGTTTTACCGGGATGAGGGAGGATGCATGGTGGGAAAATGTAGCTTATTGTGATGGACCATATATGCATGTATGCGTATGTACAGGTGTATGCAGATGTATTTATATTTACATAGTTGTTACACATTCAGTTGTCAGACGTTTCGCACTGCGCTGCACCAGCATGCAGCCGCCCCTTTGTGCCCAATGGACAGTCACTGTGCTCAGCCGGCGGATTATTACATTCGTGACCGCGGAAGATACTCCAGTATCAAGAGTGACTGTATCGCGTGTGCCGAACCCATGAACTCTCGAGCCCAAGCTCTCCGGTTTGATGGCTTTGACGAGTGGATGCATTTTGCGTGCACCAACCTGTGTCTGGAGCTGCACATTGCTTGGATGATATATCACGCAAATTTGATCAGATCCGTCTGCTCAAGTTGTTGTGATGCAAAATATAGATCCATAGCTGGTTTAGAATCTTTTCAAAGTATTCCTTCGTCGTCGCGACAATCCCTTACGGCTCAGGGCATATACGTTCTGAACAGCACGAGGAACACTCAAAGGAACACTAGGCATCTCCAAAGGAAATATTGAGTGGTTTTCATTATTATCTCCCTCTTTACTATTATCGGTTTTCGAATACTTTATTCAATGTTTGCAAATGGCCAAGGACATTTTATTTTTCAATAAGTTCCACCTAATAGGACTTTCGAGGGGAATTTCTACATTTTCTGCGCACTGGAGCTCTTCGTCGCTGTTTTACGATCTGTAGTAATTCTCGGTTATCCCATCCCGAAATTCGCCTGACCGCTTTTTGAATTCCGACACATGGCGACCCAAACAGCACGAATGTATCCCTTTGAATCACCTGTGTAACCACCCGAGTAACTCCCAGCCTATCAAAATAAGGATACTCAGGTGGCAGTCGCCTTGCTCATAAATGGGCAAGAACGTTTTATATCGTAGGAGAGTGGCTTAACAGAATCTGAGAACTTAATGGAACACTGATGTCTCACCTTGCAACGTGAATTCCCGGAACCGGTTGGCTTTTTGATCGTCCAGGATCCCTGGACGAGCTCTCTGTATCCACTTTTGTATGTCCCCCTTTACTATATTTACAGTAGTGTCATGAAAGTTTCGTTTCATATCATCTACATTACATTAGAACAGACTTGTTACGGGTTAACATTACTGATGATGATTTTGCCCAGTTTAGTGTCAGACGGTGACAGTCAACCGTTCACTGCTCGCCTGTTGATTGGCAGGAGGACGGATAACAGTTCTCAAGATCGTCAAGGTCCGTTTCTCGGGCGAGTCACCATCCATAGTGATTGAAAGTTAGAGCTGAAAAAGACAAGCAATTAAGAAATGAACAATGGGCGAATCAAGCTGCTCTAGCTGTTCGTATCCTCCAGCTTCTTTTGCAAGGTTTCCAGCTCTGACAGCGTTTTGACGAGCAGAGAAATGAGACGTATATTCGAGGTTCCCGTGGATCTTGGTAACATTTTAAGCGGCTCCAATTCCTTCGGCTCCTAAAATCCTTTTCCGACAAACGACGCTAACCGATGAGAGACAGGTGAAATTGACGTGCCGATTTGTTGTGTTGGGACTGTTAGGATCTTGCTCTGTTGTCCTTCGTTGCCGCCTGTAGTTGACGCCGAAGGTGGCCGCTCTTGGGTTACAGTGACAATTGAAACGTTTCTAGGGAACCTTGGAAATCGTATTAATCTTGTTTTCCATGCTAAGTCGATGAGCACGAAGGCCCCACGGTCAGTGTCACTGGGTTACTGAAATCGGGACTAAAATGCACCGGATATCAATGATGTTTACCTGATATCGATCCTGGTACAGTTTGTGCGATCAGAGTCAGCATGTCACACTGACTTTATAGCTAGACCCATTGCTGGTGGGAGTGACGTCAACTCCGCTTTTGACAAGGCCCGCCACTCGGCCACGTGCTCTTCGTCGTCACTTTAAGGTCGATTCCGTTTGCCACATAAATGAGAAGTGGAACTCACACGCAACGTTCCTCCCCACGGTCCATGCGAAGAGTGGCATCCGATGATGGAAGTTCAGATACCTCTTTCAACATCTCCATGTACGTTTTCGCCTCACAGTACGTTTCTGTGCTAACTAATAAGCGTCATTAGCCTACCGTACAACTTGTGCACCCGGATATCGTAGTTCTTGGTGGAAAGAGACGGGGGGGCAAGCCATCGTTCGTCATTTTCTTCAGCCTAACGGAAGAGATCGCATGCCAGTGTGCCCTTGCTACAGACTTGCAACCAGAAATTATGGATAATGGCAGCAGTGCGATCTTCAACTAACTCAGTGATGGCGTACATCTAAAAGGAAGATTGGAATGATAGTGATTAAAAGTGGTAGTAAAAATAAGACTGTAATTGCCTGCGTTATTATTTTTCCATTACATGTAAAAATTGTTAAGAAGTCACAGCTCGCGTGTGGATGACCGACTAGGATACCCATGTATTATTGTCCGGCGCCCGTATACCCTTATATTGTATGTGATCGAAGCGAACATTTTCGACGTGGTTTAAAAAACCCGTGAAACGAAAAATGCGCACATCTGCAGATAATAGGGTTTTTTTGAAAACATCTCTCCGGCTGAATTGAATGACTCACACGGTGTTCCCTGCGATGCGCTGTATTGCGCATGGACAACGTTTATTTGGAATATATTATCCGGACTGCATTCGATGTAAGCTATCCTGTCTGTTATGGCCACGATCAATATGTCTTGAGCGAATGAATGTCATCGGATACAGACAGTGGCAAATACATCCTGGGTTCTGATGTAGTTCGAATTGACGCCGGAAAACTTGCTCACCTACGGCTGTCTCTTATACACATCTNCCCTAATTGTCTCACTTCCAGGTATAAGTGGAAGGTCCACTTTGGCAATAGACCAACCAAACTGCTCCCTGAAGTGCTCCGTCTAACGCTTCATCCGACCTTCCTGAAGGTGAATCAGCGAGTTATCGTATTCCTTGACCACCTCGCCTACACTTAACTTTCGTGAATCGGTGTTGCTAATCATTCGCAAAGATTGCGAATATTTTCTGCAGCCACAGCCTTCTCTTTTCTCCTACACTCCCCCTATGCATTACTGCTCGCGGTCATTTCTTCCGGTCAGTCGACATCCCAAGTATCTGGTCCGAAACCCTATGAAAACGAAATTGTGGCCTTCTGGACCAGTAATAACTCGCGGATACTCCTACCGCAAGAGGGTTACTCTTTGCGAATCTTCACTACAGCCTTAGATTCAAAGCCTGATCCACATCATCATCATCATCGTCCAGCGTTAAACAGCAAGACAAGCCTCACTGTTCCCTGCGTTTCCCCAGAGTTACATGTTTCTATAAAAAGAGTGAATATCCAAGGGGAACAGGGAGTGGATCTACACATGCGGGAGAAGATAAGAACGCTGCAGTAGTCGACACGCGGAACACAATCTACCTGTACAAACGAACTTCTTTAT
Source organism: Fasciolopsis buskii (assembly GCA_008360955.1). Lineage (NCBI taxonomy): Eukaryota > Metazoa > Platyhelminthes > Trematoda > Plagiorchiida > Fasciolidae > Fasciolopsis > Fasciolopsis buskii. Next base: position 5,403 of record LUCM01004249.1, on the reverse strand, counting down.
TCATTCTCATCCGATAGAAAATGACAACACGATCGCCACTGTTTACGATTCATTGCCATACTGTTCAGTGTCTCTAGCCCACCAGCTGACGGATCCTTCGGACCCCGACCACAAAGACGTGAGAAACCTACTTTACCTAGGTTCACGGTGAATTTTCTCATCCAACGTTGCCACGTCATCTGAAGTGGTAGTAAAAATAAGACTGTAATTGCCTGCGTTATTATTTTTCCATTACATGTAAAAATTGTTAAGAAGTCACAGCTCGCGTGTGGATGACCGACTAGGATACCCATGTATTATTGTCCGGCGCCCGTATACCCTTATATTGTATGTGATCGAAGCGAACATTTTCGACGTGGTTTAAAAAACCCGTGAAACGAAAAATGCGCACATCTGCAGATAATAGGGTTTTTTTGAAAACATCTCTCCGGCTGAATTGAATGACTCACACGGTGTTCCCTGCGATGCGCTGTATTGCGCATGGACAACGTTTATTTGGAATATATTATCCGGACTGCATTCGATGTAAGCTATCCTGTCTGTTATGGCCACGATCAATATGTCTTGAGCGAATGAATGTCATCGGATACAGACAGTGGCAAATACATCCTGGGTTCTGATGTAGTTCGAATTGACGCCGGAAAACTTGCTCACCTACGGCGTACTTGGGTATCCCATTTTACTTTATGACCTGCGTAAACGATCCATAGGGAAAGGTGGAACATTAATCGAGGGTCCAGATTGGCGAATGTCGGATGGCAAGTGCAACCATGAGTGTGCATTGAAGACCGCCTCCCGTTCACCATAAAGAGTGCTGTAATTTCGGGCAACCGTCCATACATTGCTCTCCGTGAAGTGGGATAGTGCTTCCACCATTTGGCACTATTCGTCAGATGCATGAACATGAAATTTTTTCACATTTATTCCGGCTGAACTTCTTTCGGTTCTACAGGACAGTAGAAATTGTCTGAATTCGATACTTGTCTATAAATCAACTTCGATGAAAGACCGGCATAACCGGTGGCAGTTGCACAGCATGTGGCTCTTTATAGTCGCCAGCTGATCATTTATATATCAAACATGGTGCAATCCAACGGGAAGGACTTCGTTCTTTTCCTCCAGTCTTCCAGATACTACTTACTTTTTCATTATTCCAAAACAAGCAGCATGCATGTAGTCCGTTAGGAACAATTTTACCATATCAGTATTCAGTTTTTCGAACAGGAA
>LUCM01004245.1:6630-16894 GCA_008360955.1 Fasciolopsis buskii | reverse complement strand
CTGAACAATGATTAGCCAGTGTTCGTCCTCCTTCCGCATTTTCAAAAGGCTTTTGACTATTTTCTCGGCCCCAGGATCCATGGTATCTATAGGCCTTTATTACTCCTGCCGCCAGCTGTTTTGGTCTGTTTTGACAAGTTTTTGCCTTGCACTCAAGGTCTTTGGAGACTTTCTTTATGACATTTTCAACATTCACGTCCATTTTATAGACCCGTTAAATCCGAAAACTGCAGACACCTCCACGTCCGCCACCAAGGTCCAGTTGAGCTCCGCACCTGCGATACGCATCGTTGGTGCGTATAAGCACTTTGTTCCTCTTGATATGCCAGTTTTGCTATTTCTTCTCATTTTGTACCAAAATGTTTATCTGCTTGTACAATGTAACTTGCAATACCCATGTAACATTTAATCATGCAACCAAGCATGCCTCTCGAACTTTCCGAGAAATATACGAATATTATTTTTATTATGAAGTGAAACGTAAACTCATCACTAGTTTTGTTTCATGATACCCATGGTGCTCTGTGCGAATTAGCCTCGGCCGGAGGGAATCGCACCATAGCGGTGCTATCATCCCGATCCTGAGATGTTGCTAATACCTTCAGCACACTGAAGGACCTAGTCCTAAGTTGGAATCCTCCCCAGGCCAGTGATGCACAAACTTTACCGCTTCGATATTGAAGGCAAAGGATGTTCGACACTCGTTGATATTGAAATTGATCCGTATCGTCCAAGCAATTCGGCAGTTTTGCGCAGTGTAGTTGGCATAGAAGGGAGACAACCTTACTCTGAGAGGGTATACGGTCATCCAGTATTCAGGATTTTCCATTGGTAACCCTCTTTGTGGCCGCCAAAAGAATCGGAGCGCTCCCTTTTACTCTTAAGTGCCCTCAACTCCTTGAATATTTCTCACACGGCTATTCGTCTCTTCAGAAACCGCAATGATATCTCAGTGATATTCTCTGTTGTGACTGGAACCTGGTAAAGCGTGTCATTTAGCGACCGTCCACAGTATTTGATGGTGAGGTCTCGGACGATTCGTGGGTCCTCCAGCTTGCTCGGGTTAATCACTGTGTGGCAAGGCATATACTACCGAGGCCGATAATCATGTCTTGCATGATGCGATATCAGTTCTGCAGCGTATCCTATTCCAATCGCCCTTTCCAAGGATTGGGCGTAAACAATACGTGTGTTTTCATCCCTTGCCAACTTACGTTGCAAACGATGTGTCCCCGCAAGCATGGACTTGTATTTTTTGGCCTCTCTTTCGCATCACCCTTCAATGGTAGGCCATTTAAGAAATAACCCTCTAGGAGCTGAGTACTCAAATAAACCACAGCAACGTCTTTGGCATCCTCTACTAAATATCGGTTATGAAATGGCTGAACGGCCGCAAAATCTATTTCTTATATCCTTGATAATTTTATCGTTAACCTCCGGTGGAAATGCAGTTGATCGACCTAGCTTCGCAGTCCGCATGGCTGGACGAACTGAATGCCATCCACTCCAGCAGAGTGCGCAAAAGACATTAGCTCCTAAATCCCAAAACCGGAACGTCGTCGTTGCTTTCTTCAATTCGAATGTCAACTGATTGGAGCCGCTATCCAATCCTTCCGTATACCCCTCCGGTCAGCCATATAGACGGCTCGCTGACAACACTGGCACCCTCGATGTTGAACGACTTCACATCGTTTATTGTCAATGCTTGAAATACGCTGCTCTCCGAGTTGATCCTTGCGATCTCGCTGACAGTTTTTGATGTCAAATGTTCACTTTGCCGCCATGTGCCCGACGGGGATAGCGAGCGCGATCTGATGAGAGTCGTGTAAGACCGTTGATAGTGCACGGCCTATCACCACTCTATCTGCGGATCTGAGCTTGACGTTCAATATACCCAAGGAGAAAGTCACTCTGCATCTAAGCCGTGCAGCAGACTTTACCGATCATCTAGGTTCGCCCATGGGATTTCCTGGCGTGCCTATGCGGTAGCTGCTGATCCTGTCTGCCACAGTCTGCTGCATTGCACCAAGTTGTCACCAAATTTCCCTCGCCACTAACCACCCCTCGGGCATAAAATATACAAACCGAGCCTTTGGGCTTCGTTCCACCAAGCTATTGTTGCCAGTCCCAGGAATACGGAGCAAGCTGTCGCATGATGCCTTTCCTTGAACCAGGCGCACTACGGCGCTCGCCCGTAGGTGATTGCAGTGTGCGGCGTACATTGTCACCCCTCCAGAGTACGGACTTGGCCCTCTTGCGAGGTCTTACCAGACCCGACGTTCCTAGTGCTCCTATGAGCTAGTTGTCCAACAGCCTTCCAGGCCAATCCGTCCAATGATGGTACGAAATCCATCGGTTCTTGAAACCTCGGTTACCCCCCTTTCTGGAATGGTCCATCTATGCTCTCGGCTCAATTCGTTCGCTAGGAATATGGTAGTCATTTCCTGATCTGTTTAAGTGCCGCAAACAGACTAAGATCGTCTGCATAATCCATCTTCTGTCTTAGATTTCCATGCGCATTGCCAAACCACATAGTGCACTGTCATCCGATCAACTGATTTCGATGCTCTCAATCAAACCATCTAGCAGCGGCCGACCAGCTTCAGGCGAGGGAACAAAAAGGTTCCACAAAATCCATTGCGCTCCTTCATAGTCCTCCCCCGGTGAGAACATAATGCATTCTTCTAAAGCCTCCGTCCCCGTCCGTTAAAAAAAGGGAAAAATGAAGAGTTTTCTGCCTGACATCCAGGCGGCAATAATGGCGTGTTTGGCGGTGGAGGTAAAGTAGTCCATGCAGTGAATGGAGCCCGTGCCCACACGTGAGACCTAGGTCAGTGTCATTGCTTTCGTGCACAGTCTAGAATAGTCGGAGGGATTAGTGTGTTGAGATTATCAGCTTGTGGTTGTGGTGAACGATACAAAAAATCTGAGGCGGAAACCAACAAAGCACTAATTTGAAATTGAAATGAACTCATGAATCAAAAATTGTGCTTTTCGCAGAGGTCGAGTGATAATAACTACTCACGGGGCTTGGCGGCTGCCGCCATGATTTAATGAGGGCAAAATATAATCTTTATTATGGTAAACAGACGATTTAGATTAACTGATCGGCGTCGACACGTTATGCTTGCCCGTGGAAGGATGGCCACTGGTGCAAGTGGTGCACAGATCGGTGCCCTAGATAAATTTGAGGAGACCAATTTGGTTAGCTGACCGGGTTTGGACAGGATTGGGGGAAACAGGGCTGCGGTTATCGCTTTTGGCGACAAAGATTTTGGGCACCTTGTCTCAACCAACGGTGCTTAGGGGCGCTTTGATTTCGCAGAGTTTGCCATCTGGTCCAGAGTGATCAAATATTTAAGTAATGAATTATTTGCCAACAACAACCTCACTGCCTTAGCTGGTGCGTTCATCGTCAGACACTCCATGAACAATCGGCTCAAGAAAAAAAGATTACTGGATGTGATTCCCATGTATTTAATGTTATACATTATCTCAAACGGGTTGGAAGTAGATTAGTTGGGATGAAGTGAACAAAACGTTTTCCGCACACAACGTAATACAAATTGGGTTGTTCGCCAACGGTAGCAACTTGTAGGTCAGGAAACAAAACGCTGCTGTAGCAGCTAAGGCAATGTACACATTTTTTGGGCGAGATATTACAGTTTGCTTGGGATGGCGACTTTAGAACGGTTTCCTGACTGACCTAAAATTCATGTGCAGAAGAAAACATTGCGAGCTATTCAGCAGGCGACAACATCTGAACAGTTTGATGTTCCGGTCAACGAACTACAAAATAAATAGATTCGCATAACAGAGGAACACTACTGGCGACGTTCCGCCTTTCTTTAACAAGTTACCAAAGATTTAGGCTCTTCGGAGAAAGATTATTCCGACTTGTATTTGAACATCCACTGCGGAGAAAATTAAAATATGTGGTGTCATCTACTCCTCACGGCATTTTAGTAATTATAGTGCGCATACCGGAATTCGTTCATTAGTTTTAGCTCTTTCTTGCGGGGTGAAAAATTTGGCATATACAGAGCTAACTATATTCGGTGAGTTGAATGGCTGACCTGAGGCGCGTAAAATAAAATAAACTGGACGTGGTCCGAAGCCCGGTAAACGTGTAAGCCAGAACGAATGCTTCCACAGTGAAACCGATCCAAGAACTGCACATTAAAATCTAACTGAAGTGGTCACTTTGCTGGAGGGCTAACTGTCGGACTTTAATGATGGCCATTGAAGGGCCATAATTACAGAGAGATACACCCAAATTCGATCCGATAACAGACTGCAGTCACCAATTTTCATGTCCATCATCTAGGATTCTCAATTCTGTTTTGATTTAATTAGTTTTTGTTTCACGGATCTATAGTGTTTTGGCTTCTATGCACAAGCTTCTCACCCAGTTGGGTCAGTCAATTTTGGTTTCTCTCACACTCCGGGTAGTAAAGAATGACTCTACATTGTTTGCCTGTAAGACACAACATATGTTCTAGGTAAGCTACGTCTCCTTACTATCCAGAACATTCATCTGTGCTTTTGGAGCATCTTGCATGCTTCAGTCGTTTTGAATTCATAATGCCGTTACCTACTATCCGTGACCGTTCTTTACAACAAAATCATTTGGCTGAACTCATGTTCGCCGTTGCTCATCTGTGCGACTGACAGACCGGGTAAGTCTTTTCGTGTGTGACAGTGGTGTGTTGTGCCCAAGAACATGGATGCACATGCACTCGCACAAGCACCCGCAGATTTATGTAGTCATCGGTGTTGAAGAATGAGTACATTTGATTGCCTGCACTTACAAAACTGAGCAATACATATTGTGGTCACTGCTTCAAGGATGGAGTGCAGTCGTGCAGCACTGGCAGCATGTTGACCAAACGCTCCAATTTGCGCGGGCTTACAGCTGCGCCCTGTTTTACTGTTTTCCATTGCGCGCCCTCTCTATCCCCCGAAACGCATCAGCAAATACACTTCCATTTGATGCGGCGCACGTCATGCACTAAGATGGATATCTTTGTTAGGAAGCATTTTTCTGAAAATCCAACTTTTCCTCACTTGCAAGTCTAATGCTTCTTGAAAAGTCTGCAAAAAGTTTTCGCCTGCTTATCTTCGACTATCTTGAGAGCACTCACAAACCCTTATGAGAAGCAAACGGCCTAACATTTTTCCTGGTTTACTGCAAACTGAATTTTTCCTTTGATGCTTATCCTATCAAGACACCGAACCTCTAAACACCTCTACGAGATGAACAAAACTGGATGATCTACCGCCCAAGATGCCCCATCACGAAAGATACAGATCAGCTGAAAGCCAAGTTTGTATAAAAAAATGCAGTAAATTCGAGGGCTCATTGGGATGCCGTGGTTAACGCAGCTGAGCCCGAGGGCTAAACGAGTACAGACTGTCAATGCCGGCTCTAAATATATTATGCGTAGTCAAAGGCAGGAGAGGATTCTTCAGTACCAGTTACATCAGTGACAGAAATAGACAGGATATGGAGAATGACAGAGCTGCTCGTGCTCGTGTGACGGACACAGGTGAATGAACGGATAGTGAAAGTCTGGCTTTGGTGTCAGGTGTGGATCAGAAAGCGTGCAAACGGTGTTTACCATCGTCGGCCACCCGCGAATAGTGGTTTCTTAATTCCCTTTTGAGGGAACGCGAGGTTCGCGAGCCAAGGAATGAACAAACGGCTGCAAGAACGGGACTGAATGAACGACACCATTGGGTGGCCCCACTGTATTGTGTTATACTGTATAGACTTTTGCGTACACCAAATGATGTTGTATTTCAAACAAAATTTGTGAGGGTGAAAAATGAATTAGGGGGGAAAAGAAATTAATGAATATAATAATAAAAATTCACACTCTTCGTCTCATAAATAATACCGAAGAACTCATCCAGGAATAATCTTAACGTATCAGGACAGGTTGCTCAGGAATTCGGCTGAAACCCGGTCGCGGTTTGTCAAAATTCGTGTTAAATATGGGACAGTGGAGTTTCTTTGGATGTTGATTCTGGAGGGCATGGAACGAATAGCGGATCGTGTAGAAGTATGAAAGCGACATTTTGAAAGATCGTTGTGCAAAGGATGCGTGGGATCAGAAAGAAAGTTGTGAGCAAATTTCTCTCATGCTGATAAGTGTTGATCGTATAGATTAAAGGACAATTCAGTTAATGGTACGAAGGATACTCGGCTAATAATCGATAATACCCGGCCCCGGCGAAGAATTTTAGAGTCTCTTTTAAGTAATCCTGGAAAGATAACAAGAGAACAGTAAGGGGGGATTGTAAGAACACACACTGGTATGCAAATCAGGAGGTGGTGCTTTGTTTTGCCTTGTACTGTCAAAGCTCCGTGAGTTGGAGTGACAGTCGTCGGAGATTCTTTACACAGGTGGAAATGTGAGAAGTCCACTTCAGATTTTTACCAATATAAACTCCTAAATATTTCACAGAATCAACCGTGGTAAGTGCTTTTGAGTTGATGGAAGACGTTTCGGATGGGTAGACTGACCGAGAAAGAGAGAGAACAGACGTTCAAAACATTTGGATGTGTTGAGATTTAAGCCAACTCGTGCAGAGAAATCGTAAGCGGAAGATAGGTTGTTGGGGAAACATTGAAAATCACTCGCTATAAACGGCTTGAGAGAGGGCGACATCATCAGTATACTTAAACAAATGACAGGGGAGGTAGCTCATAAATCACTGATGTAAGTAGAGAAGAGAAAAGGTGAGAGAACAGCACCCTGTAGCACGCCTGAGTTGTTGATCAGCAGTTTTGATACTTTACCGTCTATTCGTGTGCACTGGGTTCGGTTATTAAAGTAATCAGACAGCCATGCTAATAAAGAACTGGGACAACCAAATGTTTGCAGTTTGTGGAGTAGAAGAGACCGTGGGACTGAGTCAAATGCCGACGAATAGTCCAGGAAGGTGCAACGCACGGATTTCATTGATGCGTTTAAGGACTTACAAATGTGGTGAATGAGGGAGGCAATACCGTCCAAAGTTGACCCGTCCTAGCTCAGACCGGGAAGATTAAGATTGGAGAATCCGGGAACGCAAATAGTCAATCGGGAATAGAGAGCCCACAGAGGTAAGTGGCCGGAAATTTTTCTTCTCCTGATCGACCATTCTATTCGAGTCGGGATAGGAGGTAAGAGTATATAGGAGTCAGTGTCTTTGTTTCCAGATTCACTTGACTCAGAGCTGGTGTATTCTATAGGCAGGCCGAATTAGAAAATAATAAAAGCCAGAGGTTCGCGGCAAAGAGTCGGTTAGGACGGGAAATGTGGATGAACATCTTGCCCGAAAGTTAGAGCGGTAACAACGGTGCAGTGGGATACGTGTAATGGATGGAACTAGTGTGTGTCAGTGTGATGAACATTTCTGAGTTGTACTATCAATAAAACAAAATAAGCCGTTTTGCCCAGCTTACAAAATGCCATTACAAAATGCCTTCTTAAGAAGCCCTCGAATAAGCCACCGGCAAACCTTGCCGCAGGTAAGCGGCAGGGTAGCGTTCATTTGGGTGACGGTGATTGCAATGGGTCACTGAAAGACGCAGAAGGTAAAGTTAACTATTTGCTCAACAAGGAAGAGGGAGGGTTGGTGCCAGCAGTAAAGGAAGAGCCTACTAGCACAGGCTCTACTGAACAAATGGGGCTAGAAGCAGTAGAAAAATAGGAGAATGTGTGTGTTGATGGCGGTAAACATTATCTCAGAGCGCAACAAAATTAAGTAGCTCAGACAAACCGGGAATAAGACTAAAGCCAAAAAAGAAGGGCTCACGAAGAGAGAGCAGATGCGCAAACATGGGAATATGTCGCTGGTGCAGGCACGAGATTCTGGGAACTAGACGCGAGGCTGAGAGATTTAGTGCAGGCGCTACATCAGATAAGCCAAAAGTTGAATAGTTTGCAAAAATCCACTGATATCGCACTGAGTGTAAAAAATAATGTCATGTTCCATGTGATCCTCGAGCCCGTTATGAAGAAAAGAAGCAGAAGGAAAAAGCGATGGGATAACACGCGATATATTTACTTAGAAGTTTGGGAGTGCCCGAGCATGCAGCTATGAAAAGGATTCTTTGCCCGGAAAGATGGCAAGAAGTTAGTGGCTCGGGATGCCTGGATCCAAAGCCGACACCGTTGTAGTTCGTTAATCCACGGCATAAGGGCAGGTTCTTACGTCGGCCGACCGAACGAAAACGATCACCAGAAGTGAGATTTCCATAGAATCGGAAGATACTGCCGTCAACATGATCAGAACTAAGAATACCAGATGTGGATTGCCAGAATTCAATATTGCTTAGCTGCAAGGCCCCAGAATGAAAACCCAAAAATTGGTTGAAGGACGGCAACTGAATGCTACCCCGTGAAATAGTACCGAAGGCGAACACAGTGGGTGGGTGCATTTTGGGCCACTGCGTCTGGAAGCGACACCGTGACTGCCATACACCGGAAAATCCAGAAAGACGATGTTGTGAGTGCAGGGGTGGGGTGGAGCTCTCGACGGCTATAGGGAAAAATGGACGAGGGCCTCGGGAGTAGGTCCCGATCTTGTGACACCCCCGTCGTTTCAGCGGCCTGAAAGAGGACGAGGGTAGTTCTAAGAGACTGACCTACACAGGTGCTGCAAGTGCGGGAAATAAATGGTCGGAGTGACAATCCATGACTTTTGATGTAGATGTGGTGGCTGTCACTGAGACCACGTTGCAGCCGGGGGAAGTAATCGCGAATAAATGGCGCCAAAATGCTGTTCTTGATGCGCAAGAGGGCCGTGAATTGGGCTATTCTTGCAGGCGAGATGCGCCTGGGAATACTCGAACTACAGGCCATGCAGTCTACGTCGCAAGCGGCGGCTTCCGGGTAGCTCAGTGGTAGCTGTGCACGGGGAGAGTCCAGTTTCAATGCATGCGGAGGACGGGGAACTGTTTCTTTTTTCCTAATGTGGTTTTAGGGCCCGCGGGTAAAATTCTGCCACTGTGGGGTTTCAACGCCCCTGAGATTGACTGGGTTTGCGAGACGACATCGAAAGTCACTTTAAGGCATCAACTCCTGCAGTTCATGCACGAAAGCGGGATGGTTCAACAAGTTGCCCAAGTGCCTTCAGTCCTCCACCTGGTGGCTAACGCAGATAGCGACACAGACGCAGGTAGCCTTTAAGCTGGAAGAAACTTAATATAGCGGGGCGAACCGCGCATAATCCGCAATGCAGCTGTGGTCTGTAGGAAACTGGTAGCTCAAGTTCATCTGGCAGAGCTTCCTCGGGCAATGAAAAAGATAGACTGTAGTCACTTGGGTATTGCGAATTCCAGCGGGAAGCAGGAAAGCCTATTTTTGCGGCGCGTGTAGGATAGCGGCCAACCTTTGTTGCATTCACAACAATTGTACTCGCAGCTGTAGGACTTGGAATGCAACGCACCAGACAAATCTTTGCGATCCATGACCCTAGCTGTTGAGCATTAAAGCCCCTGCTCGGAAAACCACACCTGCCTGTTATGATCCTGTGAGCGAAACCAACATCTAGCTTGTATGTTTGTTTCCGTTTTCCATGTCTTCACTGTGCCTTCCTGAGCCTAATTTTGATGTTATTTGCGCATGACTCTTCGTATGTCGAGAGAGATATACCAAAACAAACAAGCCTCCCAATACTAGAGATCGCTTTCCACCCCCTGTCTCTCGACTCACCATTGTCGTATTTTTCCTGTGCATCTCTATGGTAAAAATTGATCTTGGCCTGCGCTGCATCTCGCAAATTGAGAAATATACATTTATATTATTATTTATTAGAGGTGTTTGGCTGCGTGGATCTTCAGTGGGAGCTAATTAAGTACATGTCCAGCGGAATAAACAACTAGTTGACTCGGTCCACGGAGATCAACACGAGGGAGCGCTCGCTGGGTGTGGTGGAGTAAATCACGGAAGCCAGAGAGCAGAAACAGGGCTTCCAAGAGAATGTTTGAGGACAACATGTGGCTACTGAGACCACGTGAGGTAAATAATGAAGAAAAAGGAAACGACACAGTCCAGGATTAGTGCTTAAAGTGTCCAAAAGGAGCGGATCGCCGGGCCCCTGGAAGCGTCCCAAAAGCCTAACCCAATTGTGTGCACTCGGAGGAAATTCTGCATAATGGCCTAGATGGAGTGAAAAGGCCCCGGGGAATTAGATCGTTCGACAGCCAGGAGAAAGCCGACTATCAGTTGAAATTTTTCAAGGCAGTGCATAGGCTGGATCCAGAGGGCTC
>LUCM01004244.1:38019-48813 GCA_008360955.1 Fasciolopsis buskii | reverse complement strand
CCTGATGCGCTAGACGGCTAGATATTAAATTCAAATATGTGGATGAGACAGTTTCGAACAGTTTATCAGCCATGATCAGTGAAATTATCTATGCCTACTGGCCCCCTCACTAACACTGAAATTTCGATGTCTCAGCCGAAATCAATGTTAAATTGATTTTCGGCATTTGAACTGATCTGCGATCAGGATCGCAACGGTATCGGTGGGAGCCGGCTGTGGCCTAGCAGATAAGATCGTGGATTTTGGAAGTAAAGGTCGCGGGTTCGAATCCTCTCACCGCCGGTCAACTTCCCCCATTGGCATCCCTCTGCAGGCCCCGGCCGCCTTCCTGAAAATTGATGCACATTGTTGTTTCATCATTAAAGGAAGTAAAAAATAAAAGATGAAAGACAATGACATCGTTCCTGATTATGGATTGACTACGATCCGCATACTTACATATCTGCAAACTCTAGGCAGTTTTACTCTCTTTTCCACTGTGACAGAGGCTGATTTTGACGGATAGAGGATTCGAACTACTTCAGACAAAAGACGTTGCAGAGAATTCTCCGTTACATGTGGCCGTACGTACCGGGAGTTTGAAGACAACGAACGTGAGTTTGATCACACTTTATGACTCAGCATGTTCTAGCACAGCCAAAAATGTCTAGCATCTTTTTAATGTTTTCACCAAGTGAACAATCTTATCCGCTCGTCTGGAACTTAAAAAGAAAAAGTGGGGTGTAGTTCGGCACATTCGGATCGTTAAACACTTTCTCAAGTGATTGAAAAACTCAGTTCAGTCACTGCTGATAAAAGCGTAGTTCAGATTAATTTCATCAACCAGAAGGCAATTTCATATTCATTTCTTTGATTGATATAATGTGGAGAAGTGAGTAGTAATGGTCTTGGTAAGGGTTAGTATTAGTATGTTGTGTGGTGCACGGAATTATTAACTATGCTGCATCAAATGTCAACTCATCATTAGGATACCATGAAAACCCTACTGTACTGCTTTTTTGTTTCTGTTAGGAAATCATCAGCATTGTGTGTCTACTGTGCTGAAGCTGGGGCACGAAGCCGAGGATTTACTGATGAATGTTAGGTAAACTGCTGCGTAGTAATAGTCATTGGCTATGCAAATCATATGGTGAAGTTCAGCCAACTGTCGTGAGTCCGTCCGGTCTGCTTAGTGGCTAAGACAAACTAATCACAGTCGTTCAGCCCTACCAAGCGACCCGATTCTGGTGCGGTGTACGTGCATCGCTGTTGATTTATAACGAGGATGAAGTAGCTGCAAAATTGTTTTTGTAATGTTGAGTTCAGTGTTGATCCCGCTTGCCGAACTATTTCGTGAATAATGATTTTATTGTCAACTTCCACCAAAAGTTTTGAAAACTCTATTCTGTATGCACCATGCACGCACAACCCCTCCAAGATTATTATAATTTTTTTCTAAGGATTACTTTAACCTCAGAATATTTGTTTTATGCAAATGGGCAGCAAGAGCGCGGATGCATTGCAATTAGAACCGTTGTTAAATGATGAAGGTTTGCGGTTGCTTTCATTTTCGCACAATTTGTACTAAGTTGTCGAATTTCTCTAGAGGCATTTGGTTGGGGCCAGGATATTGCAAAACATGATACTCAACCGCGATGAAATTATGGGACCCACTAGCTTATGGTTAAACGCATTGCCTCAGAATCACGTGCACCAGTCAGTATGCTTCGAAACTCTTGACGATGAGTGTTTTCCTGCAAACCGGTTGCAAAACTGTACCGTTCTTGGTTAACAATATTTTACGAAATTTAGTCATGAAGGCTACAAACATTCGCCACGCAATTCCGAATAAGTTTCGCTATAGCTTTGAGAGTAACTGTTGCCAATTGGAAAATCACGCGATTGGTATCTAAGTTCCGGCGACGTTCCGCAAACTGCAATGAAAGGAGCCTATTTAATTTGAGGGAGGAACGATGTGTATCCGAGCCTTATCAAGCACGTTACAAATGACGTGAGAACAGATCAGTAAAACAGCAGTAATAAAGGGACACATAACAAAGCTAAATTAAAAAATTGCATGGAGTGTCACAGCAAACCCTTGCACTTTTAATGTTGTGTTGGTTCGTCTGGACTTCGTGCAGGGCAAAGCTGAAACATGACCTCGACAAACGCCCTGACTCAACTTCGGATTGAATACAAGATTCTCACGTAAACCGTGGTTGAAATAAATGTGACAAGGACAGACCCATATAAGTTTATCTAGGTAAGAGAGAAAAGATGTTTTATGTATGCAACTGCTCAAAAGTCAATAGCACAGCTTTGTCGGTAGAAATGTGTAGTTGGCGGACGTTTCGGCTACTTTGAGCAGCCTTTCCCAAGGCAGAGTGATCAATCGACTGTTCACTAGAACGGAGAACTCTGGCCATGTTAGCTAAATTTGTTTACTGGACAAAATAGAAGGGTTTTTCCACATAACCACGTGAATTTGATTTGGGCCGATCACATGATCTGCTGTCCTACTGGTCAAAGTGCGGAAGCAGACATGCGTAGCTTTGACCAATATAACGTTCAAGGATGAGTCAGGCCTCGATTCTTAAAGTCACGTGACACCACATTCGTGAATCAGGCATGGTTTCACGGACGCAATAGTGTGGGCAGTTTCTTCACCTTCGACGGCATGGCAACTGGTGTTACCGTCAATATTGTACGCGAAAATTCAAAATTTTCCCGTAGCAAGCACGTACAGTGATAAATTTGATGTAGCACTGATTAACACCACTGGCTATTCTGAAAGCTATTAAATCTGGAGTTAGCTCATGCACACCTTGAAACTCCTCCCGGTACTTATCAAACCACTGAATTTTTCAAAGAGCACGTTCTATGCTAACTTTCGCCACGGATAAATAGCAAGTTCTGCTTTTGATGCTTTGGTACCCTGATAAGTTCAATGATGTATTCCAAAGTTATCAGTTTTCATTTAGGATGAAAGACTCGCATGCGTATTACACATTCAAAAGCTGATTTGAGTGGATTTTCTGGGATACACAATGTACGTCTCGTCGTGCACCCTCAAACACCTGAGATTTTGTTTTCCGGTTAGAGCTGCTAGGGAAATTAACTTTTGCTTAAGATTTTCCATTGTTTCAGTTCCCAGAATTTGGAAGTATGGCAGTGACAAGCAAAGCAAGTTGATTTGATGAAGCATTCAGTCAAAGAGATATCAGTTCGGCTTCATGTTCATGGGCGTTGCTCTCTGAGCCACTGGCTTATGACTAGTCGGAATGATTATTTGTCTGCTTTCAGGGCGAATCATAACGTTTTTCTTCAGTTTTGTCATATGGTATGAATCGGAAAGCTCAGTCGAGGTTTTGTTCTCATTCCCGATACGTGATTCAGTCGGTCTGAGGCTGCATGCATTAACCTTTACCTGTTTCTTCCTAGACATCTTTTGCTTGTTTGCGTTTCGTTTTTCTTCTTAGATTCTCTCAACATTCCGCGAATTAAATGTTTTGAGAAACATAAAAGTAAGGAAAATTTAACAATTACGGAGATTTGATCAACTCACTGGACACTGATTCGACTGCTTGACTATCTATTTGAGCAAAATATTGGTTTGAAATCACTTAAAAAGTGCACCATAAGGTACTTTTATTCTATTTCGATTATGCAGTTAGCCTCAAATGATTCTAGATTCCCGGTGTGCTGACCGTGCGGAAACGTCCGGGTGATTATGTTGAGTTCGAAGTGCATTGAAGAGTCAGCCTCCATGCGCGATGTTCACTTGAACGAAAGATTTATAAATCGCATGCACTACGAAAAAGGACATGTTCAAATGAGCTTTATAAGGTTCTTCCTACCAATACATATTTCCTGACGAATATACGTGAAATGATAAAAACTACGTGGGACAGAATTTCATTGAAGTTCGTGGTTGTCCATTTCAGGACTATGTGTTGGAATTTGATTTTGTGCTGCTGTAAACCCAGGATTTTAGGTTGCCCAGAACTGTTGACCCACTCTGCTTCTTAGATGATCAGCTTTACTAGCAAGTTCAGAGTAAACGAATGTGTTTGGGACTTCTTGAAAGCAATCCCATCTGTGTTTTTAATTACAAATGTCGATGAGATGGTATTGTTTTTCGAAGTGATGCTTGTTCTCCGTGAAATTCTGGTGCAACAACGTCCCATCTTGATCAAACTTCTTTGTGAATCATTCATACTCATTTTAAGGTATTCGAATATTGACTACTTCACAGCGCATTATGATTATTAGACCACTTTGGTACTCTCTCCGATAGCGCCATAGCTTTGCAGAGAAAGCCTAAAGTGCAAAACAACTTTAAGATCCTCCAGATCAATGAAAATAAGTTTTTCATCAATCTAAGGCGTGCGTGGTATTGTCTGAGAAATTTCCCCACTCGTTTTGGTTTTAAACACAAACAGAAATAGGTCGGCTAAACTTGGGCCTATTTGAATGCCTACTACTACCTCCAGGCTTGTCCACTGGGAGGCTCCTCTTGCTCTGCCATCACCATTAATTTTCGTCGCGTTCTGGTTGATAGAGTCATTTTGTGGAAATTGTAACGTTAAACAGCCTTTTCTCTATTCAGTTTATGACTACTGGTTAGCTAATTTAGTTTGCTTAGTATAGCTGCGCTTCTTATGGTCACTGGTTGCTTGCCTGGTATTCAAACTGCCTCATTGAACCCATTTGGCATCCCGGTGTAGTGTTCAGTTCTACGCAACGGTGCGTCCATGTTAAGTTGTACTGCAATCCGGACGTTTTAGGCTTGTGTTGCTTGATATCCTGTTCGCCAGGTGTCATTTGATCAATGAATGAATGCTTCCAGTTTAGCATAAATCTCGCTGATGGTCTCAAATCCGTAATTTCCTGAGCGTATGATTTCGAGCCGGTTTAATTTGATCACGAACAAAGGGATCCGAAACCGCTTCCAAAGTTAGAGTTCATTCACCTCAAGCTATTTCGTCTGCAATGAAGTTTCAAAGAATGAATTTTATATTTTGGCCTAAAATTGGATCTTTACCTTTAGTAGAAATAAAATTATGAATCAATTGTTGGAATGGAAGTACCAAAAATCTATGGATTTGAGGAATTCGGAAGCCTCTTCCAAAAGTTTAATCACACCAGTCGTAAGAATGGAATGTACCGACGTATGATCCAACCAGAGTCCTACTCTTGAAGATCATCCGTTAGCAGACATAGCTTTAGCACCACTCAGCATTTTAGTTTCTTGAAAGATTTAAGCGTCTTTCTGTGCACATTTTAACATACCACGCAGGTCTACTATTAACCTAATGCTTTACCGGTGGATTAGTTATTGTTGGTGTTAAGAGTTATCATGACGGGAGAGTGTTTTATGCCTAAATGGGAAAACGGGAGAAAATTCGTTTGTGGTGCAGAGTAAAATATAGCTCAGGGAAATGATTTTAATTTATGGCAGTCTGCCTATGAATGAAGTGCGAATGAAAACCATAACATGATTTTCCTAAATTCGCAAACAAGATTTTTATTGCCCATCCACAGGTTTAGTATTAAGACAACAGTTGGCAGCCAGAATGGGGTAGTTACAAATAAATCACCGGGCAAATAAGAATTTTTGCATTAAAAAATGACTTAGAATTCTAAACTGGGCTCACGTGATTGCAAATGAATGAATCTTGAGATTCAGATGAGTTTATTGTCAAATCTCTTCATTCTCATCAATTATCAAATGTTTAGGTTTTTTCTGCCTTACTGTGTGCATGCTCCACTAAAGTGGATACAATCCACCATTCGTCTCGGCTTTAATCAGAACACACGCATATTTTGATGAATTGTGTGGAGATGTTGATTGTGAGAAGCGTTCTCCTATTCCATCTGCACAGGGTTGACTGATCTCACTCTTTGAAACCCATTCTGGCTCTGGTACTGCGATGTTTCGCCTAATGACTCATCGTTCTGGATAGGTGAACGTTTTTTTTAATTCACCAAATATCTGTGCGCGAAGGTGGATTTTAAAGTGGAAAAAAGTACGCAACCGTTGTTGTAGTAAAAGTCACAAATTCTTCCTGGTCGCATGCGTGTTAACATTAAAAAAGATTGAGTTTTCACATGTAACAGTCCACGAAGTAACCATATCAGAACTGTGCACCAGTGTGCACTCGCCGAGTAAATCTTCTTTGCAGAGTCACAATAAGCGTGTGGGATGTTCCACTGTCAAAGTGGAAGAGAAGTTACACGGAACAAAATTGCATTCTATCATGTAGTCAGATTTGTACGTTTTGGGGATCGATGTTGATGCTGATGTCTACAGGCTAGCTAATCCACGCACTTAATAAGCAAACAGAGGATAATCACAGTCTGCCAAAAACATGCTACCCAGAAAATTCACTGTTATCTTCCTTGAGGTTCCGATGACTGAGCTTTGCATCTCAGACTTTTCATCACCTGTCGGGTGATATCGTCAGTGCATACCGATTTCATCTTGACTAGTGATGAAAATTTTGCGACCTAAATGACAAGCTCAAGGATCAGATCTTCACGGCAACCAAACTAGGCTTTCAAAATCACCGAGACACCACTATACTGTCGAGCGTGTCTGCTAAAGCAACTTTCCCAGATAATAAAGTATCTGCACGTTGTTTTTTATCATACGAGATACAGCAATGCTTCCGTTGCATGCCAGAACGGAAACTGAAGCTGAGATAACCAAAAGATACTCAGCCACCTACTACAAAGTGAGAAATATCACACGGCTCGCCTTACTGCAAAATCTGGCCTAGTGAATTCAGTCAAGTAAATGCTTCACGCATGTTGATGAACAGGTATTCAGCTTTCACAAAACCGAAAGACACTACCACCGTGAACAGAATCTGTAAGGCCACTGCAAAGAAACATGAGAGATGTGTAAATTTTCTTACTATGCTTCTACAATTTGAATTGGTGCAGCTGCGGCTTTCTTCCTGAACCTAGTCAGGTACGGAACGACAGAACACGTGCATCTTTAGGTAAATACATAGACATGATTATGACTGGAACGAGTGGCTGCACAGTGAGTACACTCCGTTAGAGTCAGTAAGTATTCTTGTTGAAAGATTCTGACAAGCTTTGAGGTGTCGGGAGATGGTGAGTTCAAGGATTGTGTCTGCTTAATTTGCTACAGAGGAAAAAGTTCTAGAGACTAATCAGATAGCTTTTGATAGAAGACCAACAATGACAGTAGATGCTTAGAGTCGATAGATAAAATACACGAAAAAGCAAAGCGTTTGATAATTTTTGTGGGTTTTGGGGTGGAAATTAAAATGTGAAAAATAGAAAGGAAAATGCCTGATCTTAGAAAAAATGTGGTTCACTTGAAATGCCCATGTAACACTTCCGTCTAGTACCACACCAATGTACTTTACTTAATCTCGAAGAGTCAGGTTTCCCTCAGTTACTAATTTTGAACGGAAGCTTCATTAAAACGGAGTGTTGTACTTTTTTTCATGACAGAAAATATATGGCATTGGCATTTCTGGGGATTGATAGATAGATAATATTCCCTGGGTTATTCTGAAAATTCTTTAATCCCATTCTGATAATTCGAAAATGAGGCGTTCAAGAAATATGGCTGACCAAGGATGACATCGCATGCGTACTTAATACGAGGCTTATGGGTGTGGATTGGAATAGAAGTTGCGTAGGTAGAGAAAAGAAACAGAAATGAAATAGCACGCTGGAGAATTCCAAGGCTGTAACGAATGAATTGGTGTCGGCTGCGGAAGTAATCGGGAAAGCGGTAAATAGAGGGAACATCTATACCTAAAGGGAAGGAATATAAGAGTAACTTATGTCTGCTGACTCAAAATTGTAGTCACAGTATTAGATTCCCACTCCTTTGTTTTTGTCATCTAGGGCAAAGGAAATGGATTGTGTTAGAATGACTTGGGCCCTAAACATGGGTTTGTTAAGAAAACTGATGCGGATCAGAAACGTTTAGAAAAGATATGGGAGGATTGTTTTTTTCAAAGACTATCAAACCTATTGATGTACAGGCATGAGACGGAATTTGGAGGAATCCTTCTTAGGGCTGGAAGTTATGGGAGCTGTCCTGTAGAAACCAGGAATTTCATTGTCACAAGGACAATTATTGAACAAGTCAGAAAGCACGGCGAAAAGAATGGTCAAGGGAATGTACACAAATAGTCTCAGCTGGAAAGCAGATGTTGAGACAAATATTAAGATAACTTTCATGTTGATCCCACGGCACAGAAACATCCGGTATCCAGCAGCAAGGAAAAGTCTGTCCGGCTTACCATCTAGTTTAGCATTATGATGCGTTGCGAACACGTCTGTCCTTTACGAACTTTAGGGTCTCATCAACGCGCGAAGTGCCGGTGATTATTGCGGGGAGAACTTTGATTCTAGCGCAGTCGGATTAAACGGAAGGGCATCCACATGAATTTGGGGAAACATATTGGTTACTTACAAGGGAAATATTGAGGAAACCTTTTATTTTAGCGGGAATGTTGACTGTTTACTAGTCCATGATAAATGATACAGCTAACATCTAATCGGTGGAAATCCCTAGCAAACGTGCTTTGCTAAATGTCTGTAGTTTACTAGTATTGCTATAATCGCATCAAGAAAATCTTGATAGCTGTCATGGAAGTATGTAAGTGAAATGCACACACTGACAGTGAAAACAAACCGAAAGTTAATCAGATGTTTAGATTTACATTCAAAAATAGAGGAATTAGTGTGAACCGCTGAGTAGCTACAAGACGACATACAGATGCCATTAGTTGTTGACATAAATGATGACATCTCCACCTTACTTCAGTTAAAAAAGGTCGATCAACGCGACGCTCGGCAAAAATGCCAAGTTCAACTAATTCATCATCCATTTCCCTGTAAACCCGCCTTTTGGCAATAAAACGACTCCCAACCAAGAATATTCTTGTCGAGGTCAGACAACACCGAATTTCATTGAGTACGAAACGTACATTGTTGCTGATCTTCATGGAAGAACATAGGGTATCAATAAGTCTTTTACAAAGTGATTTCTAGGGTTTCCTCTGTACTTTCTGAAAATTCTTTCTATTTGTTCCGTACAATATACAGTTGGATAGAGTGCTCCGTCAGAAAGATTTTAGCATTCCGTTGAATTGTTATCCTGGATTGCATCACTTTACTGGAACAACCAAGTTTTTCAGTGATGGTCGGAAAACAAAACAGCAAAACAGAAAATGTGTGGACGGTTCTGGTAGATTCCTGGGGTGCTGGAACAGCATGGTCATATTGAAAGACTTCGCAAATAAAAGCTACTTTCAGAACATTTTTAAAACGTGTTTTGTCGACCGTTCTGCAGAGGACAAGCAATTAACACTCACCATATGTTAACCTTCGAAAATAGAAATGACAAAATATTTTTTTTCAGTTAATCCACACAAACGCCCACTGACTGGGGGTTGTGAACGGTGTATTTTGCCAATTCAACAAATAAGAATTTCACGAACTTGAACGAAATGAAAAATGAGTACAGTGTATCCCGGGCGTGTCATGCAGTCAATAATGCTTTTTTAAGAATCTTCTGAAATCATTTACGTGGATAATGGCTAAGTAACCCATACGTTTTTGCAATACATAATAATCATGCCTGTTAGCCCACTGGAATTTTCTAGATTTAAAGTCAAAGCAGAAGCAACCATTTCCAGGTGTGTACCTTTTTCAGAATGTACTGATAGGTTAGGTATGTGCACTAAGTTTGAACTGAATGCATAATGAGTTGAAATCATCACTGCGGTGATTCTCGTGGCACTCACTTCGCACACACACGCACACACACTCACACAGGGACGTAAACACACGTACTCTGACTTTCTCAGCTGATCGGTCTACCTGGCGTAGAAATACACAGCTTTAGTTCCAGTCAACTTGTCGCTTCCGCAGATCAGATTGTTCACCAGTGACCTGCTAGCCGGTTAAATTATCTTTTGATCGAGAAATGAACGCAGTCGTTCGATCACACAGTGACAGTCTGGATGAACTAAGAGGGGGTTAGATGGCACAGAAACATTGGTACAACTAACTACACTGTCCATCTTCTGAGCACCAAGTTAATAATCACGTTGTATTTTGTGCTAAGTACCGGTGCACAGCAGTCAACAGTGCATATCCACCGTGATCCCAAGAGATAAACCCACGGAATAAACGAGTCATTCGTCCTGTAAAAGCAGCCTGTCACCAAACAAACGTTGATGACAGAAATGGCCTCCGTTATGTAAAGTCGTTGGTCGGCGGATCGTTGGACGACAGTCCCAGGATAGTGAGTTTCTCAGCTTGTTCATTCCGAGCCGTACCCCCACTCGGGGTGTGCAGTATAGATGATTCATAAATAGCTAGGTAAAACAGCTCCAAAAATTCTATGTGAATCTCGATGGTTGGTTGGACTTTATTTATCTAATCTGCTTTTGGGTTGACTGATGTTAAAACCGTAGCAAAAGATAACAGTGATATTTGAAATGAATATATTGTGTGGGGTTGATCAAATGCATGCTTGCTGTTCCATATTCTTCCATATCTCATTTCATCCACTGTCGATCAAACTACGGGAATAAATGGTGATTGAAAATATCAGTCGTGTTTCTGTGACCACTACCAAAGTAGATTTGACTATTAACAGCGAAACGCTCATCTCAGGAGCATCATTCGCATTTCATGAGCAGTAACTTAAGACATAAAACAAACGCTGTAAAGTAAATGCTTCCGCCTAATGCTTTCTCTGTCATTAGGTTTCTTCTTGGAATTTCTCTTCCAGCTTCTTCTGACTTCTGA
>LUCM01004244.1:21689-35599 GCA_008360955.1 Fasciolopsis buskii | reverse complement strand
AAAGCCAAACTTAGCGATTGGAACCTCATTTCTCATTGTAAACGTAGTCTGCGGTGGCTGTATAATAATAATTCCTGCTCATTTAACAGTGATATCAAGGACGTGATGAAAATTATGGTATTATTCCAAATCGTTTACTCCGTCAAACATGATTTTGTCAGATTACCGAGTAGCAAGAACTTAGACAATGATATGTGACACACTCAAGCCGTCTATCGCTGTTTCTGTCATTCACGCATGATTGCATAGTTTAGTACCAAAACATGGTCAGATATATCATTACTGTTGCTTTCGGTTTAGCAAAACAACCACATGTGATCTTTTTTCCAATTTCGTGGTGTATTCTCCTTCAATGAGCTGTAAAAAGATGCTACTTATAGCCGGTGCAACCGTGGTGGTTAGTCATACTGATAGCTTACATAAGGTTTCAGCTGTTGCACAACAGACTTGAAAATATAACTTTTTACACAGACATGTGCAAAACGTTTTGCATTTGTACTGATTGTGATCAATTTTTTATACTTAGGCGTATATCTAAACACTTTGACGACTTGTTAGTCAACAAAATATGAATCACCCTCCCTTGGAATCTTCCTTAGACAGAAAGAGAAAATTTCGAATATGCAGTTAAAATTTCGTCCGTGGGCCTAATCGTTTGAATCGTATTCTTCTAGAACTTTTAGCTGAGAGCACCAGCTCTAGTTGGACAATTCGTTGGTATGACGTTGTTTATTATTTAAATCATGAAATGCTATCATATAGAAAGAGATAAAACGGTGCTGCTCAAAACAAAAGCAAATCAAAGCAATACATTGCCCTTAGAATGTCAGTTTTCAGCAAAATTGTCCGATTTAATTTTTATTATATCAATGCTCTAATTATGTTAGCTTCATGGTAACCAGCGTTATACAATGATGAATCAGGGTAACGTTCAACTACCGATACCCAAAACATTTTGAACATTTTGGAACGTGGAAGGAAACATTGATTTCGCATCATTTCTCTTCGAGACACTCCTACTGTTACTGGAACCATGTGCTGCTCTTTTGTTAGATAATCCTGACGAAAAGGGGCCGTTTTCAACCTATACGTATAAATTCAAAAAATTCGCTGGATTTCTTATTGCCTCCCAACATAACTTCACCCAGGAAACTGCAGCCTGGGAAATAGCTTGAGGATTTGGATGGGCTTTACCCGAGTCTGATTTAGTACACAAAGAACATTCAGCATTCTTCGAATGAACAAATCAGTTTGGGGATCATATTTTGGCATGCCATTCGACAGGGAATGAATTGTGTGGTAGTCTACGGACGTGGAATTCCATTTGTTCTCAACTGCAACTAATCAGATATGGTCAAATTGCTGTCAGATGAAGCTTAACTACAGGGGACAGTATTTCGTGGTCATCTGCAATTGCCCCATTGTGCATGACGTGAACGGCTCCCTTCCTGAGACTGCTTGGAACGTGAAAGCGCCCTTCTGAATAATACATCGATAAAGATAAATGGTAAATGCTAACAATATGGATTGTTGTCGAAAGAACGGAATTCCTCCTCCGCCGATTTTCGCTTCCTGTCAGCCGTACACACCTTTTAACTGCCTATCCAACCACAGCCGTTCTTACGTACTCCAATTTTAATTTAGTACTACAATTCGAATGAAGTCAATACAAGTGCCTATATGCGATGAGTTTATTAACAGACCACAACAGTGCTTCGTAGAGTTTTTTTGTCACTCACTTCATGGCGACCTTCACAAACAAAACACATGGTCGCATGTTTCGATTTTTTCTTCCAACTGTTAATGTGTTTAATTAAAAAGACAACGTTTTTCCAGAAGCCCAGTCAACATTGCTGAATTAAAAATGCAAAACTGCCTGTCATACATGCATACTCCTTTTCAGTCAGTTGTGATCAGCGCCAGATTGTACAAGCATAGTAAATGCTTGAACAAAAGGGTAGGGGCACTTAAACCTGATGAATTTTATTAACTGAGATAATGGTCACATGTTTGCGAAGAATTTTTTCTTTGATCTATATACATTGTCATTTAGAATAAAAATGCAAATCATGAGCGTGTGTTCTTTTTCCAAGGCCTTACTTTGGCTAACACATGTCGACGTTCCACAAATCTCCGTTTTGGTTATTTAATGGAGTTCTATATCCATTCATCATCCTATTGATCCAATTAGATTATTATGCCAAAGTAAACGTTAATTAAATACAAGGAAATTGTTTCACACATAACTAATGAATGAACACGTTCACAATGGACTATAAATGAGTATACACGGCTTCCTGCTCAGCAAAAGAGCTGTATGATGCGACTTCTGCATTCTACCTATGGGGAGTGGGGACATACAAAGAATAACACAAAAGAATGCCACAGATTGGTTGACGAAGTTAATGTTCGAATTGTACAAAAACTAGATGATGTAGTTCACCCATGAACAACAACCGAGAGGTTTGCTGGGCTCAACTTTGATCTAAGACAGGAAGAAACGTTTTTATCACCTAACACATTTATTAAAACAAATCTACTCAAGTCTGGAGTGAACTGAGAAATTTTCCACACATTGCACTCGGATTCCGTGACAAAACAGCACTTTCAAAATGTAAACATGATTTCCTATCTGATTTGTTCATTTGAAGAACGCCGAATTTATTACTCGTCCAGGAAATCGGACTTAACCAGTGCCCTTCAAAATCCTCATTTCATTCCCATAGAAACTGTTTCCTTTTGAGAAGCAATAGGATGTCAAAGTAGTGGTTTGGCTGCATATTTTGGACTTTTAGGAAGAAATTAGGTGTGTATTTCCTACTTGGTCCCAAATCGAATCTGGTTTACTGGAAATATCTTTTTCTGAATATCGATCAACATCTGTGAGGATTTTTATCGTCTTTGTAAATTCTCCTGTGCAACTGCAGATGTCATGATTTTAACCTGGTGATGCTTCTGTCATGCACTTGGCATTGTTGGCTCCGGTGTCTTGTACGTCGTTGTCTTCCACATCCCTAACCAAACAAGCCAAAAAGTTTTTCCCCATCGAATTTAGTCATTTAGGCGTGAAGTAGTTCAAACAGAGCGGCGCTTGACTTTGTCCATTGACATCGTCCATATTCCCGCGAGAACATGAATAATCATACTGTTAACAATAATGAAGGCGGTGGTTATTTTGCAGTATTATAAAATATGTTTGCAACGTTCTTCGAAGTGATCAGGGCCATCATCCTAAGTTTGACTAGGAAAATTGACAAATCTAATGGTGGGTCGAACACAGCACTTTGGCTCAGACAAGTGGTCACAATCTTAGTGGCTACCGCTCTTGTCTCTAACTCTTCCTGCGGTTATTTCTTTATCTGATCTGCTAAATTCGATTAGTGATATCTACTCCAGATTCCCGTAGCTTGTTCACCTATTCTCTTTGGTATCATCTGATGCACATGTATATATTTTGGAATTTGTAGCGAGCACATACAGTTATGAGGTAATCACGAATTCTATTCTAATGATCAACTGACTCGGTTAACCGAAGTTTCAGTATTTCTTTGTTGACTAGGCTAGAAGAGGCGTGCTCGCAGCCTCTCAAGCTAGCTACTGTACTTGAAGAGATCTAAAAAGCGTAACACTATAAATGGAGCCGACGAGACCAGTATTGACTCAAATTAGTCACGTGCATTAAAGAGCCAAATGACAATGCACGGGTTTCCACCATCAAACTGACTGACGAATATGGGATTGGAACATTTGAGATGCCCCGTTTACTTGATCACCGCCTGTCCTATTCGTCATTACATTCCCCTGTAAGAGCATAATTCAAAAGGAATTTCGGTTGCATTTTTCCAGTAGCAGCTCCAATTCCTCTTGGCCTTGAATATGTTTACAGAATCGTGATGCGGATTCTGAAGTTGTATCCGAATGCTGCCACAAAAATCGATGAGGATGGTAATCTGCCAGTACATTTAGCTGCCAAGCATGGTTATCCGCAGGTGCTGAAAAAATTGTTGGAACATTCGTCCTTGGTGAACGACAAAAACGGATACGGTTGGACACCGCTAATGCATGCTGCAGCAAACAATCAGATTGATTGTGTCAAACTGCTCTTGAGTGAAGGAGCTAAGGTGAATTCGAAAGATAAATCAAAAGTAAGTAAAATCATTTGAAAAATGAACTGTCTTACTCGCCGTACTGAATGCAAAATAACGCATCAACAGCCACTGAGCACGAGGCTGAGAAACCCAGTAATTGTATTTCCAGCAAACAACGTTGCATCTTGAATACGGTCACAACAGGTAACTGGATGTTGCACAAATCGCGTACGTTAAAATGTTATGTTAGGAATTCTTGTCAGTACAGATACGCCAATGACCGATATCTGTTACGTTTGGGTAATCAGATCGCCCCTAACAGAACTGCGTGTCTTATTACCCATCTGTGCATTTCGGACAGTTTGGCAGTCGCTAAATAAGAGGTTAGCCGTGAGTGCTACGTAACCATAGACAGTGTGTAAGCAGCCATGGACACAGCTGCAATGTATATTATTTGATGAGTCTTGGCCTGGAAGGGTTCTCGTCTCCAAACTAACCAGCCGTTCTGAGGAGGACAATCTAAGCCACTGAGTCTAGTTTGTCAACGGTCAGACCCCAAGTTAATCGTGTTTTTGCAGACAATGCGCTATTATAGGAACGT
This sequence comes from Fasciolopsis buskii, assembly GCA_008360955.1. Taxonomy (NCBI): domain Eukaryota; kingdom Metazoa; phylum Platyhelminthes; class Trematoda; order Plagiorchiida; family Fasciolidae; genus Fasciolopsis; species Fasciolopsis buskii. The sequence goes on along the minus strand of LUCM01004244.1, from coordinate 30,910 downwards.
ATGGACTGCAATTTGTGGTATTTCTCGTAGTTTCGGGAAAATGATGTGAATTGATCCATAGACGTAAGAATAATACTAAATAGCCTCCGAAGCACATTCTTGCCATGTTGTCGCGCATACTGCTCATTTCATACTGAAATCCTGAATAGTGCACTTTGAGACAACTCCGCGCTTTTAGCTGGACAGTCATCAGGACTGTATTTCAAACACAACAGAATCACGGATTATAATAACCGTGCCGCAAATTTAAATAACAAACAAAGTGTTTCTCTTGGTGTTCTCTGTTATGAACCGGATCCTTATCTTCGGCAGGAACTATGGCAAATCCTCACTGCTAGCCGCTTCACGTTAACGAACAATAAGCGCATAATAATGACCCTCGGTAAAAATAGCAAATGATTTCTGTTTTCCAATGTAGCACTCTTATCTCATCTTGTTGTGTGAATGCTTAATGTGTACTCCAAACAACTCGGGCTCAACAAATTGGTTTATGTTGCATTCTATGCACATACAACTCTCACTGTCACTCCGACACGCACGCAGTTCACTCCACTGTTTGTGGCTTGTCAGAGAGGTTACTCGGACGTTGTTCAGGAGCTGCTGCTTCACGGAGCACTTCCGGGAATCCGGGTGATAGATACACACGCACTCTACCCCGGCTGGAATTGCCTGGATATCGCAATACACGAAAACCGCATGTGAGTCACACTCCATCGTGCTGCCCTTGACAATTATACTGTTATTTTGGTACTGATGATACTAACGAATATTATTATGTAAGTTCGATTTCCATTGATTCCTTTTGTTATTGTATTCTACTTTATAGTGAGCCCAACCACTAAGAAAATAAAAACGGATTAATTTGTGTGTCAATGACACAAACTGGCATTTCTCCTCGTGTAAACAGATATACGGTGAAAGCAGAACCCAGCAATTTCAATAACATTTTGTAAACAGCTCCCCTAACTTATTTCTCCTCAATCAAAACGGATGCTAGACATGAAACAATGAAATTACGAGTAACATTATTACGAGATGGAATCCACATGCATTTCGAGAGGGTGGATGTATGTGGAATGCGCGAAGGCACATCAGTATTTAGGGGATTGGTAGGATCTGTAAAAAACTTTCGTAGAAAATTTTCTGCAGGCATTCATCTGAAATGCCCATGTTTTATCAATAGAAGACTCAACAGGACTAGAACAAACACGATTAGTAGCTCACAGACATCAATAAGATAAGTAAAACCTTTTTGCTGAAGATTTGAAAAATTAACTGGAGAGTAATCTAGTAACGCAGGGAGAACACATTGACGGATAATAGAAGTAACGACGGTTTGCTTTGCTCCAAACTGTCTTAGTCTGCGAACGTAAAAGGAATGCCGGCTTGTTTTTTTTGACTCCGTCGAAGACATACGAAGAACACCGTAAATTGATGCGAATTATGACACCTAAATATTCCACAGATTTGTCTCTGGGGTTGGGAACGGCGTCAATTACGAAATTCTCACTTGGGAATGGCAAACGTGAAAGGATCAAAGTGCACTATAGACATACTAAGGTTCCTGAGTGCAATGGTTCTTCGGGTGTTGAGTTTTCGTTGGTGTTGTTTTTATCCTTGTATTTGCTGTTGCAAGTATTCTCAGTTAATTTCTTAGTGTTGCACATTTCCCTGGCCACCTTTAAGATAGAACATTTTGCGGTTAGATGATGTTATGGTGTTATTTTGAATCTCTGCGCTCCCGTTATTTCCTCCTCACTTTTGTCTTTCTAAAACCTGAACACATAACCAGCGATTGCGTTCGACAGATCATCCAGAGTGATCACTGGGAAGTTGCGTTGCACAATTTGGTCACGGATGACCAAGGGACAATATTAAATCCGCTTCGCAGGATGATTATCCAAATGCCAGGTAAGCTGGACCAGTTGGCGTCATCAGCTTCAGATTTATTTACGGCGAATCAAAAGGTCTCCTTAAAGGGTAGTGATTAATTGTTTGCACTTTTTTCATTTAAATTACATTTTATTCTCTTTAAGGCATTTTGAAACTCAATCTTTTGTGCGTTTCACAGTAACAAGGCAAATGAACAAATGTTAAAATGAGTAATTTCACAAGTGTCAATACTTATATATGTATTTCTCTAGCAGAAAATAAATTTTATCGACGTTCCATAAGTAAGGGGCTCAATGGGTTATCCTCAAGAGCCCAAATGACCGGCACAAAACTAATAAGAAGATTGTTTAATTGGACCTAAAACCCATCACATGACTGTTTCATAGGTTGAAATTAAAAAATGGAACAATGCATTATAGCGGATGGATCATATTAACTTACCAATCGTGCCCATTCATCATGCTTCTCGGTGAGCAGAGTAGTGTTAGAAGCGACAAGAATAGTAATTTACCGAATGGTCGAAGCCAAGTGAATAATTTGCAACTATGCAATGGTGACTAAAGTGGTATTGAGTTACATGTAGTCGTAAATGGTGTTCTGGTATAGGTTAGTCACGCGTAACCAGTTTGCACGATCGAATCGGCTTCATTCAATGTTTATTGCAGGCATTCTGAATCTGGCCAGTGTCTATAATATGAAAGTAAGTTTCACGAATCCTAGCACACTGAGTTAGATGGACAGAGTCTTGATGTTAAAAGGTCAAGAGAGTAGCGTAAACCAATTCACTTGGATTGGACGATGCAGTGGTATACCTGGTTTTCTGTTTGGTAGAAAAATGATTTTAGGGCAGCGGTTGACATTTTACTCTAAGGTGTGACGAGAACCAATTCGAGTCTAAATAATACGAAAGCGCAAGATTTGGTAACTGATTGAACGCTACAGTGGAGTCACTGAATCGGTGGTACATTTTTCTAATGCTCATTCATCCGTGGAACAGGTGAGAGTGAATGAGGAATCATTTTCGTCATTCACCTAGTATCCGCAGACTTAAATGAGCAACACTAAACGGAATCTGGAGGCGCGTGAATTCACAGCCATTAGGTGGTCCTTTAAGTTTGAGATCGACCTGTTGTATAGTGGCTTATTTGTTGCCTCAGGCCCAAAGTATATCGCTGACTAAAATATTTCTTTCATTATTTCTCAAAGTCCGCCTTCGTGACAGTTCTAGTATTCACGTAGTTAAATAATATACTCGCTACTAACTTCCCAGGGGTTTGTTTATTCGTCATTTTCACCAAATTTCACTTCGATTGACTTAGATTTCCTCCTCATTCGTTCGTTCTAGGTAGACCGCTTGGAATGTGGGAATGTTGGCAATGATATTTGCTCAGACAGAAAAACGTCTGACTTAGAATATGCGGGAAATGTTGTGCTGTTGGGCAACGGCCCCAATTAAGTTGTACGTTCTCCTTGGTCGTTTGAACGATAGTGTAACTATGTTTGGGATGCGTTTTGCAACTTCATAATCTAAAATGCTGTTGCAGAACTGGATTGGCTCAAAGTTGAAGTTTGTCGTTGCAGGACACAACTGGTAAGGTAAATGGATTCAGTTAATTGAGCAGTTGTGTCTCACCCGGTGCTCGCATATCGGAAGAATTTTCTCCGCGCCTACAGATGGCTCCATTGCAATCCACCGATTTGTGACATCTGTGCCGTCGTTGTGACTTCCGGTTATCACTAATAGGCAGAATATACGCAACAGTAGTGAGGTGGATTTTGCTCCACGGTTCCGAAACACGTTGAAAGCAGAAGATAAGAGAAGTCTTTCAGCTTTTGAATACCGTTGTCTTCGAGTTATTGGTAGAATGTGGCAGAAGAATTTTATGAGTAGCTCAGATATCAGGCGTAAGTTACTGGGGCCCAGTGTTCAGTTTTCAAAGCAAGCACTGAATCAGAAAAGGTTCGGATGGTTGGGACATGTTTTCGGAGTGCCCATAAAACACTTTGATGTACGCGGTTTTGTGAGGCAGGCAGTGATTAGAATATGGTTCGAGGTGGTCAGTAGATGACGTGGGTAGTATGGCTCTATGTCGCAGTCAGTGGTATTCTTGCATTCGAAGCATTTCGCATTCAATCGTTCTCTGTTTGTCAGTTTTTTTACCGCCAGTGTATAGTACTTTAGGTAGCAAATGCAATCAGGGAATATTGATGAAATCTTACTGGTTGTTCATTGCAAAACTGAAGCTTTACGCTTTACAGGGAAGCAGTTTGACTTACTTTTCTGTCAAACCCATCTTGTTCAATGTCAGGCGAGCACTGCACAGTTGCCACTTGTTTATTAAGACTCATCGGCAGTTCGCATCCACCACACCCGAATCAGGGCATTATTTTTTTTTCTTGTATTCTTAACGTTTACCTGAGCTCTTCTAGTTAGTCTGAACAGTCTAGCGGATGAAACAGTTGATTCACACACGTTTGTTCAGAGTTAATGATATAATTTGGTCACAGATGATATGCAATGATGGTGACTTCCAGTTAGCATTAAGCATACCGTGCAATATAATAGTAAAATAATGATGAGGCAATACATATTGTTCGTAAATATGTTCTGGGCATTAGAGCTGCATGGTGCATCATTCTTGACGAGTGAATGAATGAAATGATTTAATGTCTTCAATATCCTGACGAGATTCGTTAGGCTACCTGACGCATGAATCCACGATCAGAATACTGAACTAAACGATGAAATTGTCAGGATATTCCAGATGGTTCTCAAAATTCAAGCTGACATTGCATTTACATAACATCTTGCTGCCGATAGTTTTCAAGAAAATGAAACAACGAGTACTGCTTGTTTGTAACCAGTGAGAGTTTGTACATTTATACCCAATTACAGACCAATTTCCATGCAAGTACTGATCGACCATCACTGTTCATTTTCTTTATGTTTTCGATCGATTTTAGTGATAGATTTTCTTAGTACGAATATGAAACTCATAAATATGAATCAATGAATACGAGCTTCTTCTACAAATTAGGTTTTCCAAGTAGTTGATATTTTCTCGAATAGGATCAGTGTTCTATCATGTGCAAGTCATTGCAACTTTTGGTGAATCAGTAGGGGAACAATTAACTGGGTTTTCCAGGCACTACAAGACAGTAAAAATGAATAGTCAACGTCAAAACTCCCAAAAGAATGTGCTTACGCTATTGGGGATTCTGTGTCTAGTTGACCGAAGTTCACACTTGTACGATAGTCACGGTTTCACTAGAACGATCAATGAATTTGGTGTAATCTAGCCTAATCGATTTGTATAAATAAAAACAGTAAGTTCTAAGCATTTTGACTTAAAGTTGACTGTAGCAACGAATACGGTAACCACGTTGACGGACAGTAAAACTTGAAAACTAAACGAATGTGACATTCAAAAAGTTTACCTTCGACCAGTAATGTGCGGTTCGTGATTTTCTGACGATCATATGATGCACTTGTGAAAAGTGATGAGTTTTCTCCAGAAACGAGTTTATCATGTGTCTTGTGAGGGTAAATAGGTTTTGGTTTTGAAAGTGATATAGATTCTTAGACAATTGTTGGCAACTGGTGTCCAGTACTGATGACTTTAACAACAATTGAGAGAACTAAGGTATTGCCTACAGACCGCAGATTATGTTTCGGGCTTTAGGATGCATAATTAATCCAGTTATTTTATGAAAACTGTCAACGTTTATCTTAAATTGCCTGCTTTTGGTTCAATTGTTTGAGTATATAAATAAAGGCCGATCTCTCTCGTAGTCTGTGATGTTTGTCTGCGTTAGCCCAAAATGTCATTATTTACTCATCGAGCCTGATTCATCAGAGTGGGTTACATTCTTGAAAATTCATAAGTTGGAAAATATACCTCATCGCAAAATGATATGCGCAACATTTCAAAAACTTTAAGAAAGTCCAGTGAACAGCCTACTTTCAGGATCCCAATCGATAAACATTTTGCCACCAATTTGTTATCCCACGTTTTCGGAACTCCTCCGTGCTCAGTTTTATGCAGATAGCGATCGCTGCCGGATGCGTGCATTTCCTTTTCGTATATTACTACAGATCCTGGACAGCTCTACCAAAATATCTGTATTTTTCAGAGGCCGTGGAGTTAGTCTTCGCACGGTGCGTTCACGAAGACTGTCTTCCTGCGAACGCTCTTGATCATACAATCACATTTGATTTTCGGTACTTGGCCGATGACAACATGTTCAGTTCCGCAAGATTCTGTGGTCAAGTGAGAGAAGCAGCAAAGAGGAATTTGACAAAATTGCCTAGGATGGTAAGTTCAATGTCCCGGCTATGTAATGTCGAATGAACACCTAGGGCTTGCAAATTAGTGGTGGCTTATTTCACTTCTCAATGACGCTTATTTCCAGAAAACGATTTTCTGTGCTGTTTTCGGATTGGCTACCTAATAGCGCTTTTTTGATACACCGATCTATAAGTTTGCCCCATCAGATTGTCTTTTGTTCTGGTTCCAACTGAGGTAAGTAATTGTGTATTACAAGTGGCTGTTAGTGATCCAAAAACAGCAAAAGCACCCAGCTTCCGGATTTCTGGTAGTTATTTTGTGCACCATTGTCGAGATCCGCTGATGCTATTGTGTTCATTGTGTTTTACTATTTCGCCTTAGTCAGTAGTCAGATGATAAACGGATCAGTTCCTCATTTTCCAGTTGGTTCAGTAGATCTCTTGTCCCTCCGAATAGATAAGCACCATAAAACAGACTACTGGCGGTAACCAAAATGCCAACTGGCTATTTACCCTGATAGTAACTCCACACAACTGCCAATCAAATACTGGCTTCAACGATAACAGCGGGTGATTGGAAATAACCCTACACGTTTTCACATCCAAAACTCGACATCCTCATCCGTAATCGAACAGGTAGTTAGAATCGGGTTAATTAAGGTGTGTTGCAAAACACTGGATGGTCACTCATGGATTTCGGGCCCAAATACTATGGTCTACAGAGCCTCATGGTGATATCTCCTGACCGTTTGGTATCAGATTCCCAGCTGTTGAGGGCCGGTCAGAATTCCCTTGGAATCAGGATTTTCAGCTCAATAGTCCGTCCACGGTTTGTGATCCCGGACGCTCCTGATGGGAGCACATGTTTTATAACCTCTTAAACATATGAATTAGAAACATGCGGCTCTAATTTTATTCATTGGAGGATTGCTTATGGATACTGGCTGAAGAACCAAAGTCGCATGGCGTGATGATAATTCAGATAGAGCTGAAGTAAAATTTTCGATTGGAAGCACTTATAACAGAAGCTACTGCATTAGTTATGTTCGAAAGTAGAAAATCTCACTGGTCGCGGCCTGTCCCCCTCTCATAACGCAGTTTCTGACAGACAAACTAGCTCGAATCATGTATAAACCATGAAAGCACTGAACAGCTGTTTTATATCGAGTCCTAAGAATCATAGATATTGCATATTCCCCACATCCAAATTGGAAGTTGAACCAGAGAAGAATCCTTGCGAATCGAAGATCATTGCAATGAAGTTACGCGAGTTGGTTTCTAATGTTTTGTTCAATTTCACTAGTCCCAACCTACCTAATGTGAACTCTATTCATGGGCACAGATCTCGTCATACTAGAAAAAGAATTGATTTTCGCTCGCCTGCATCCAGTCCATTTAATCTATCCTTTATTGGTTGTGAATGGTCTACTCCATTAAATGTACTGTAGCGTGCGATTCGGGTATGCACAAGTAGTTGTGTTCCATACCGTTGACCGTGCTATGCAACATGTTCCTGATTTCACACGCAGTCTGAATATGGCAGAACTAAATCCACCAATTACATTCGGCTTCAGGGTCAGAGAACAACTCAGCTACGGTGACTTCGCGCTGATTATGCCAACCGATAAAGATCCGCATGGGAAAGCCGATGAATGCCGAGGGATCGAGATGGCCGACAGAAGAATCGATCACAGTGTGTGTTGATCATTGAAGAACAATATAAGCTAATTGATTTTGGTTAATAGACGAACTTCTATGTTTGGTCTAATTTATTTTGTCCCTAGAGTTAATAGACACGGGGATAGAGGCCGCGAAATAGAATCAACCGAGGATTCGCGGCCGAAGTAGACCAGACGTATCTTTCCTTAATTTAGTTACAAAACACTAGGTCTCTATGCAAATGTTCATCCCACCCCAAAGGATTTCGACCAAACTACTGAACCGATGTTGAAATCGCAAGAGAAGAGTACTGAAAGAACAAACCGCACGAGACCACGGTGCAACTGTCGGCATCAAAGACTGAAGTCTCCGGTAGAACTCATGGTAAGTAATGCTTAATTTTCATATGCACAGGACATCATTCCATTGTGATGCATAATCATCAATTATATTCCCATTCCGCTGCACTGGCTTTTGTACTGCTTGAATAAATTCAACATTTTATGGACAGTAAAGTTTGGACATTGAGGCACACGAGATAGAGCTTTCTCTTGTTTGAATATTACATCACTTTTTATCATGCTTGAAGCGCGAGGGCTGTAGGAAGTGCCTGTTACATAGCTTTCAGAGGGAAAGACGAAAAGCAAATTTTTAAACACATGCAGACTTGCGTTCAACTTATGCATTAAAAGTCTGGATCATCTAAAGGCTAACCTATTGTGCTTCTTAACTGCATTTCATGTAGAAAATGGTAGGAAAATTTTACAAGGAGTTATTCAAAATAATCTAAAGAACAGCGTCATTTTTAAACCACCTATTTTTATTAGTAGTGCAAATTAGGTAGATACTCTGTTTGCAAGTACTTTAAAAGAATGAACTCAGGCAGAGACCATGCATATATATGTAGCATGCCAAATGCTGCATCATATGAGCACGAGGACACCACATAGAGATTGTTATAATAATGAGCGTGAGATACGTCCTACGTGACTCACAACAGCTATTCAAATCCTAGTGCCGGCCTTGTAGCTGGGGTAAAGATACAATGTGTAACAAGCTATGAAAGCCAAGATCAGGAATGACGAATAGTGAAGACCAAGAGTAAGAATCAGCATTCCTCTGCGGACGCCTGAATGTGTGCGTCTGTTTATCCTGTGACTGTCTGCATTTGTCAACCCAACTGGCCCCAGTGTATCGAAGACTGCACCTGTATTCATGATCTGCCCATTTTAAATACATCAGTTATCCAGACTTTTATACACAATTTTGTGCTGTCCACAGTTTTGCCTACTGGTGGGTGAATGTAGTCAACTCGGTGAGTTAAACTATTAGACTAAGCCGTTTCAGACACGCTCTTGATGAATAAGCGTTGCCCTAGGCA
>LUCM01004244.1:0-17686 GCA_008360955.1 Fasciolopsis buskii | reverse complement strand
TGGAACTGCGGAACTCTTGGTTTATTCTTGGCGTGGAATAATCTACTCCTGTTCGTTCGACGTGGGCCTGTATTTGGCATATTTGTGATCATGTTCGTCTCAGTTTCTCTCACATTTGTCAAATTCATCTGCGTGTTCTCGCCGTTTCTGATTGGTTTCGCCCTGTCATTTCATGCGCTGCTGACCAACCAGAACGCGTTCAAGAATGTGCAAAATTCTCTAATCAAAACATTTGTCATGACTGTCGGTGAACTGGAGCTTGGTGACGTACGTATTGTGTCAATATGCTGCGTTCTAGGTATTAAATGCGTGCTTTCCGTTCATACCTTCAGAGGTAAAGTTGGAATCGAATGTTCTTTTAGTCACTAGCATGAAAGCTAGATAAAACCATTCACGCTAGAGCTGCACTTTCTTTCAATTTGGTGAACAAATTCTACTCTCTTCTTGCAATAGTCTAAATAAGTTGAAAAAAGTAACCCCTTTTGTGATGAATAGCGCTGACGCTTGTTTGCATATGATATTATGGTTTCAGGTTGTCCACCGTTTTGGAGATAAACTATGGCCATGCAATAGCGAACTGTTGAACCAATTCCATAAAATGACGTTGAGCGTGGCAAAACAGTGTGATTTAATAAATTACGTGTATACTGATTAAAAGGGGGCAGAGCAATCAATTGTAAATACCTGCCCACTCTGAACAAAAATAAGAATATTATACAAATATTATAAGCAGGCGTCGAGTACCCAACAGCGTTCAATCGAAAATGCATTTTTCCATAAACAATCGTCATTGGCGTGTTCGCGGGCATTTAGTAAATATCTTTCACCGAATTTCAACAGGTGACTTTGAAATATTGGAGAAAAACGTGCCATAGTCTCAGTGAAAACCTTTGTTGTTCAGGTAAACGTTTAACCACTCAAATGGTGCATTTCAATAAACAACTGCTTTGATCCCGATTGCATTGACACACGGGAACTTGTGCCAGAAGCAATAGTAATTTAACCATCCGTAAATGGTTTAATGTCCAAAAGTCTGCAAAATTTGTCCGATGGAATCAGTCAGTTTGCTTACCGGAAAACATGTTGACGCTGGGATTAACCAAAAATATGACAAATTAGATTGATGAATGCAAGTCGCGTGAATAAGTTTCCCTGTTAGACGGTAATGGATAGATAAGGGAAATGGCTAACAGTTGAGAAAGCTGAAAAATTTGTGACCTTTCACTCGTTAGACAGATGTGCGTGGACGCGCTTTGTCCCCATCGGTTGTTTGTGCGAGCACAGCGGTGAAATCCTAGGCTTCATCGAGAGCACATCACGTGTAAACTCCTGATAGCCCTTCGATTCATAAATTCCGAAATGACTGAGCATTCGGTCGGATTTCACTAGATGCGTTTAATTTAAGCTTGATCTGGCTACTGGACAAAGGTTCCCGAAATCGTCGTTTGTTCTTCGATTGCAGTTGATTCGCTACAGTCGACGAGTCAGTGAATGATATGATTAGGACTAAGCATATTCCTATTCCACATGTCTGTGCGAAATGTCAGTGACTAGATCTCGACCAATAGCTGTATTTTACAGTCGTGAAGAAAATGTCGAAATAGTTCGATTCATACTATTTGCATTCATCGAAACAGACCTGTTCGATAGATTTCATCAGTAAATTAGGTTTCACTATACGTTGAAATGGCACGCTCAGCTATGATTCAATATTGTTAAAGTACTGTTACCGTAAAAACTCTCCTCAGAAATTTTACAGCCCGCCGAACAGTAATGCTTTGGTATGTTAACCTCCATTTCCATCATATCCGATGTTCTGAGCGTAAAAACACGCTCTTTATTATTGCACATTCATATTTGCTTTTGAGCCGCTGGTTAACTTAATCCAGTTTTATCTGGACATACAGAGGACACGAACTATTTTATCCAAACATTTCTCTCAATCTTCTCGTTTGCCTAGCTAAAGCGTTTGCTAATTTTTTGACGAGTCAAAGCGAAATACAGTAGAAATAGTCTCTGTGTGCTGATAAATGATTTGTTGAAGGCTTAGAAACTATTGCCAAGGTAAGCACACATTTCTGCGCACGTAATGGAGGCTAACAGGCAGCCATTCTTGACTATGGCTTCATGGGATTACTATGAAGGATCTACCGGGGTCAGTCCCGTGAATGAAATTCTTTGATTGTTTCCCGATCCACAAAACCAGGTTTCCCGTGTTCCTCTTCCCGGTGAATGATGTACCGTCTGTTTCACTAAACACTTAAACACATACTGGATGACTGAGGCATCGAACAGTACGATTTACTTGTCCCCGTAGTTATATGTGAATTCTTGAACGGTATGAGAGGTATCCAAGTAGAGCAAACTAGCTGAATAGGCTTTTTGATGCAGTCTCCTGATGGCGCGTTGAATGCTCACTTCAGTCGCGAAATTTCGATAGACTCGGTTGGATAGCTAACCATTCTTGAATAGTAGCGTCTTTGTTAATCGCTTTCTCTCCACCGTGTTGGCTGAACTGGATCTTAGTGTCGCTCGCGAATGCAAATGAACTTTCCAGTTTACCCGCTTACCATGAGAACCTGTAAGGATGAATTCTTTCTTTTGTAATTGGTCTGCATTTTGCAAGTTCGGGGGTCTACATGTGTGGGCCACCTGTTGTATTCTTCTTCAACAAGTCCATTCATCAAGAGATTTAAGAAGACTAGACCGTATAAATTAGTCATGCACGCAACCAGTACCGAACGCGTTTACATGTTTAGGACAGAGAAGACTCTGAGAGTGGTAAAAGTGTGATTAACGAATAATTTTAATATTTTTGGATTGCAAATTGCGTTTCAGAAACACTGACTGTTAATCATATCCTATTTGCAAACACCCCGATTGCGTATTCGATCGGAGGTTTGATTAAGAAATGAAGATCAGACGAATTTCATATCAAATCTTCCCAATCACAACTGATCTTTTAGGGGTAGATAATACGGTGAGGTTAAGACAGTAACGTATTCATTCAAATTTTAGCGCTCGCAAGTTCGATAGTCATGTCAACTTCCTTTAAACAATTGTCACTCAGCATTTGACTGCAACTTTATCGTTACAGTACTAACGTCAAATTGTGAAGGATCACATTGGAATTAGCCAAGAAGAATGCATCCATAAATTGTTTTCATCATGCGCTTATTTTAGATTCGTATTCCAAAGTTCCTCGCCCAGTCAACACCCACCTTCCATCACTGAGGATCCTTGTGAGTATTCACGCTGGAAATTGTTTGGGAATTCAGATTCCCCCAAAGTTCGACTTTGTTAATTTGCTGTTCCATTTCCTGTCTGCTTACATTTTATGATATTACTCCTTGCATTTACTTTTATTGCAGCATGTGTTCGAGCGTTACTCTTCCACGGAACCTGACAAACAGGTGCACTATGAATTTCTCACTTACCTCTTGTTCATCATATTCTTGGCTCTCATGTGCATTGTCATGATGAACTTGCTTGTCGGTTTGGCTGTGGACGACATCAAAGGAGTTCAGCGGAAAGCAGCTTTGAGACGACAGGAAATGAGGGTAAGTGAATTTGAATCTGTCATGAAAACATAGCGTAGTGTACGCAGAGAGGAATGAGTGCAACATAATTTGAGTTCTCGATGACTTCGGAAATTTGTGTTTGTCAAGCCGCAGGCCGTTGGTTTTCGTGAGGTACTTAACACTGAGCTTGGTGTTTAAATAACCAAAGTCGAATGAAGACCAGTCCATTCAACTGAACAAGGAAGTCGGAATTCAAGTCATAGTCAAGACCGGAAACACGGCCTGAAGCCGAATAAATCGTATCACTCAAACTTGATCTCGTTCCTCAGGAGTCAAAAGTCAAGTTGTACTTCTGATATTAAGATTTCCGTACAGTAGTAGTCACCATTCCGTAGCTACCAAATTTACCTTATTTTCTTCTTTTTTCGCTGTCGGACGAAGAATGCAGTAAACTAGAGGTTTATTTTTCATTTAAGTTCGAGTGAAAGTGAGAACCCACCGCGATATTATAGACATATATGATCTTCTTGGCCTGGACTAGATATTCAAACGCGGGTTCAAAATCGAGACTAATGAGCAAGCGATAAGAGTGTGCATGCATGGTATAAAGCGGAGTTTCCTCGAGATATCCAATCCAAAGTGTGGACTACATCTCTATTGTCGACTAATTGATACGCTAGAAAACGTTAGCCCCAAAACCTTTTAGTACTGTCCACAGTGGCAAGCACTGATTAAGCGGATAAGGTGGGAATATTTTGTGGATGTTCACGATGCTGAGTCCTTCTGCTAGCAGTCAGTTTCCCACTTAGAAGCTCCTCTATATCAGGTGCCCAATTCCGGAATTAATGTACCCTGAATTGCAAATTTTCTGAGTGCAGTCCAATCTGAAAATCAAAGACAGACTGCACATGATTTCAAATTCTTCCAATAGCAATGAAATTATTCACTGACATCCATACCAACGTTTCCAAATAGAAATGTTCGACGTCATGATATCCAATAAAGGGAAACTGTTCTGAAAGCATCTAATTTGAAATTGGCCTCCTTCAAGGCGACTGACAGGGCTGTATCTTGGCGTGCAATTCGAACTTGGGACTGAATAACTCAGTCTGTTCACTGGCAATAGCATACAAAGATGTCTCCCTTGCTTCCTTGTTCATATGGAAGTATCTAGTTTCAAGTAGCTTTTACAATCGAGGGTGGTTTAAATGGTGGCTATTCTTTTTTAGTGAAAAACCTGAGAGATTAGGGAAAATAGTGGGAACCAAAATTATTTCTAAACTGCCGTCATAGATGAGGTGCTCGTTCTATTGGTAGAATCGCATGTTCAGCTGTTTCAAAAGGCATTCATCAACGTAATCGAATGAGGGTTAGCGTGGCTTTGTACCGATAGCGCCCATCTAATCCTAGATGTGCTCCTACCTAACACAGTCAAAAAACTGGAAAATACATGGTTGCATACCAAATACTCAGAGTTTTTCGTAAATCGGGCCAAAATAATTCTCAGTTTATCACCCTACCGGTATTTAGGAGTTGCAGTAACTCCAAGTTGACAGACACTCGTATCCCTTTGCGCATCTTTTGTTTTTTGCACTTTCCATCAGTTAGGTAATCGTCACGTTACTCAAAGAATGCAAGGCGTGGCTCATCGGTCATAAGCCGGTTAAGCGCTTGATGGTCAAGATAAGACATTAAGAGAGACGCAGGTCCAAAGGCTGCGAGAAGGTCAGTGCAGCTGAATATGTGGATGAAAACTGTCAATCTAAGGGCTACGAATCTTGTCTATCTCGCGTACTTAACACAGTATTCCGAAAGGGCAAATGAGTCGCAAAACAGGCTACCGATCTGCACAGAACCGTATTACTATCCAGAAGTGTACAGTTGTGAAGATCAAAGAAGCAGCCAAATGGGGCTAAAGGCACCACCCTGTGATACATTTACATGATTGCCCATTCTCATTTTTAGGAATACATTTGGTCATCTTCTCAGTGATCGAATGGGCAAAGCAGCAACTTGACTGGAATCTCAGAACGCGTCTATATTTCGGTAGTTAGTGAATCACGATGCTCATTTCCAAGGAACTGAGCATGCCTTTGCTCCATCGCAGTGACCCAATGGACAAATCTGTTAGTCTGGAGAGCGTTCAATTAGTTGTAAACAACAAATGCAAAGTGTTTTTATCTTCAGGATGGATTTAATCCGCGCTCTTAGAGCTGTCCGCGAGATTTAACGCCGATGCCATTTTACAGTCCCTTGTAAAGGGGCAGACAACAAAATAAGAGTGACTTCGACCATAGACTCTGAAAGGTAATTAACCGGGTCTTAAGGGGCACAGTCCTGTTAGGTCCAGGAGATGAGATCGCTTGCACGACTACATCAGACCAATCCACTCGGAAAATTTTGACCTGGCTGGCATTGTGAAAATGGTGACCGTTTTGTCAGCCTGCATGATGCCCGCAGAATTGTCGTTTTCGGTGCACGCTTCCGACACCCTACGCAAGGCCCAGTAACGTGGCGTTCTCCCAACCGCCACACTGCAACCCAGTTCTACTGCGTCCCACGGAAATGCGTAGGCGGAAAGTACCGATGAATGACCGATCATTCCAGTATCTTGACTCTCGATGACGCACAGCTAAAAAGGTTCATTTAAGGGCTCGCTTCAATTATATTTGAGTCATTTCCGTTAAAGCAATCCATTTATTGGTAAAGGTGAAGCTCACCGTTGTGTTTGTCTCAAATAGGGCAATTCTAAAACACCGAGAACTTTGGGCAACCATTTGTTGAACAGATATTACACGTAATAGTCTGCAAACCCGAGTAATGGCACTGTTCGTTAGTTGAGGACTGTGATCCTACAGAGTTTTTCATCTTGTGGTAATTAGGTAGAAGTCACAGTGACTACAATTATTGTAACCTTTGACCAAAGTAAATATGCATGTCCCTTGCATAGTTTAGTGCATTGTAAATCTGTTGGTTAATAACTGAAATAACTGAGTTATTACTTGCTGTTTACTATTATCATTACTGTCGTTCTGATATTTGCGCTTGGATTATAACCTCATTTCATACTGGAATATTGGTTTTAAGTAAAACGTTTCGCGTCATAACTGAAGTACCTTGAACATAACTACTGGGTTGGGATGGATAGTCGATGACATAGGTAAAAATATGAAAGATTCAACCAGTTGACTGGCTTGTGTAGGTGCAGTTACGCTACCGGGTTGGGATCCACGAGATCCCCCGATGCAGTGGTTGGAGACAATAGGTGTTTCAGTGCAGCAGTCAGTGGCGTTCTTACATACAAAACTTTTCTTCTTCTGTATACCTCCTTAACTTACTATTCTGTAGCCGACCTTTAATCACTTATCTTTTTTGAGCATATGGTGGTGTGAGGTAGCAACCGAACGAGAGCATGTTGATGCAAGGTTAATGGTTGTCTAAACTGAAATTACTGTAACAACTGTACCGCAGCCCTTCAAAAATGCGTCAGATTAAGTCGGTGTGAATCCACAAGCTTCAGGCACTGCATCAAATCCTCAATCGACTACTGGAAATGACTGGTGCTGTATTGCAAGTGTTATTTTATTCACCAATAACCGAATATTGTTAAAGCATCACCGTGATTTAAGAACAACTAGTGAATTAGGGCTTACCAGTAGGCTTTTAATTTGTTTCCAACCAGACTTATGTGTTAGTTTGAAAGTGCCCTCAGTCACATGGATTTGAGAAGCCAGGTTTCTTGCAAGTTTTCAACAATTACAGGATCGTCATCGGGCAGTGAGCTACAAATTACATGGGTATGTTTTAAGGTTCCGGATAGTATGTTTTCCTGAAATCCAACCAATTATTCATTATCTTAATTATTCGATTCAACCGGACTTACTAATGCACATTCTAGCACCAAACCTCTTCCTTTTTATCGCCCATTGTCACATTCATTCATTATGCCTGCATCACGTGCTTGGCATATTTTGCTTGGGATCTAGCTCGAGATGAAATCTCTCCGATGAACCCGAGTGAATCATTTTCTTTTTAATGTTCTGCACTCAGTCCAAGAGGTGCCCAAGTAAACCTTTACAGTGGGCGATTAAAATGTTTGGATCTAAGAAATCACTTATTTCCAACGTGGAACATACTGTTCGGGGACGGTGGATATGCACTGCTGATGATTCCTAACATGGATGAAACAGCTGCACAGTGCTTCCATAGTTTCTTAATGATCCGTTGAGGGATGATATCACATGGTGAACTATTCGGTGAACATACAAATACTGGTATATCCCTATTTGAACTCTGGGTTTTTAACATTGTACCCTATCAGTTAAGACGACAATTGCTAACTACCAACCTTCACCCTAGATAACAAAAGCCACCTTGACTACGCCCTCCCTTCCTGATGCTCCCAAAAATTATGAGAATGGTCGTTTAATGGATTTGAAATCAATGGAATTGGAGTGCGAGCACCGTAGTCCGTTGGGTTATGCAAGCAGAGTGTGCATCAAGATACCGAAACACCTTGTCGCTGCGCGTGCTCACAAGCCGGTTTGATTAGGTTATATTTTGGAGTAGGGTGCTTTTTCGTCTGTTGCATTCCTTGTTTTTACTGGTATTCTACTCCAGAATGAAGCTTTTGGATCGTGATTGGCATTTCAGTTTATGTTGCGTACTCATATTGTCCGACATAAAACGGGTTTGCTGGGTTGATTGCCCAAGTGATGGAACAGAGTTGGAGTGTATCCAAGATATAACCAAGCCCAATTTGCTATATATATATATATATGTATATGTACCAGCTTGAAATTAAGCATGATGCCAACGCAGTAACATGTCACTGGGACTACAAAGAGGGGGACAAATAATAGGGAAGAATAATAAACCATAACAAACCACCTGCTTCATTGTGTTACTGTAAACTTGCTTGTCGTAAAAGGATTTGAACCAAAAGGCCTGTTGCGTACGTGACAGCTTTGCAAGATAATCGGCAATAGACATAAAAAACAGTCTATTCGTACACTTCCAGAAACTGTGTTGCGCAGTTTACGGTAAATTTTCAAACTACGTCCGATTTTATCCAGTTTGACAATATGTTGATATATTTACCAACCTACCCACAATACGACCACCGGTACTGCGTAAATAGAAGTATGGTGCCAAATGCCACACGTTTCCACGTGTGTGGTGGCGATCACTGAATAAAAATTACCAGTCCACAATGAAGTGTACCATGTAGTGGTACAACGCTGCAATAAGGGAAATGGGCTCCCAGCGGCTCTGTGTACTGACATGTTGCCTTATTTACATAAAATTTTCTTATACGGCAGCCAACGCTGGCCGGTTATGGCGCAGTTAGCTTTGCAATCTGTCAAAGGAGTTTGTAAGGAGCCACTTTTGGAAGAGCATATGTAAATCATGCGATCGATTGCCTAGAAATTTTGTTGATAAACGGAATCAGCCACGTCAAACTTTCGAACGCGATCACCGGTCATTTCTTTCGTTGTTCTGCACTCCTTAACATTTTGGAATTTGGGTTGGTTAATTTAAGCAAGATATGTCAAGCTCGGTGAGAACTGAGAATAACTACCTAATGGGACTTATTTATCCAAGTGCTCGTCACCAACCTAGACCTGTTTTCAGAACAGGTTTATCCAAATCTCAATGGCGATGCCGTTGAAAATATGATTTTGCATCAGTGTTGCGAGCTCATCAGTATTCCTGCACTTTGGACAGAATTCGCGCTGCTCCCACCAGCCAAACTCACTGTGAAATAGGGAAATGTCAGAAATGTTGGAAACAGCGGACGCGGAAAGAAAAGCGCTCGCTTATTTCCTTGGCAGATCCATCCAACCTTACCACTGCCCACCCAGATGAATCCGCACATTTACACGAGACTGAACATTGAGGAATCCATGCAGTTCCCCGGATTACAATAATGCACGATCGACTGGGCGGCCATCGTTTTGACCCGGTAGCCTGAGGAGTCCACGGCTCATACTGACATGTCGGTCGTCACCGAGTTAAGCTCATTTAAACCACATTTTGGTTATGCTGCTAACACGACCTTAAGTACACTTATCGGGAAGCTTATTTAGTATTGGTAACAGTGTGACAACCCATATTGGCCTACAGAAATGGCCTGCCCAGATTTATATTCAAATGTGCGAATTCTGACTGGCCTTAGAGAATTTATTTTGAAATAGTAAACGCAGGTATTGGATTTTGCATGGGATTGTCCTGAATTTTGCAGGAAAATATGGCCCCGACAAATCTAGTTATCCGTGCATGTGTACGGAGTGCACGAAAGAGTGTTGGGGGAAGCGGTTAATAAAGATGGGTTTACTACCGACTAATATTTTTTATCAACTGGAGTCCAATACTCATGGTTGATCGTGAACAAAAAATATTTTCTTTAGAATGAATCTTAATTTACATCAAAGTTGATCTTGTCTTTAGGTCGTTCAGTCACTGAGGTTTGCATAAATGCAATGAAGCGGCAAGCCAGAAATAGGGTTATCTTTTGGTGCCTTAAGGTATAGAACAGTCAGCTGATTTAAGCGTATGTAGCATTTTAATCTAAACAAGGCCGCGATGTATATTGTTTTGAGCGAGTAACCTATGCTTAGAGCAAGCCTTTGTGGTGACGCAGATATTTCCTTGATACTGGGGAAGTGGACAATGTTAGAAATACTCCAAGAGAATATACGTGTTGCACTCGTGAATCGGATGGCAGCACATTTGAGTATATGGCATGCCCCTTACACAAGCATATCACCATCTGAATATTGATGGTTTCTAGAATTTATCTGACGTGGTAATTGGATTAGCTACCTAAGCAATGGATATTGGCGTCGAAATTTTAAAACTTCTTTGAGTATGACATGAAAATTTGTTGGTATTCGTGTTGCTGGATACCATATTGCAATGACCGAAAACCGCTGAGTAATATTGGCGGACCAATCGATTACCAGTATTTTCCATGCTGGGTATCTAAGTATACACTCATAAACTACTAGGAATAAATTTAAACTTTATTCTCTCTAACAGGTAACTGTCACATTATGGTTAATATATGCTTATGGCGGCTAAATAAAAAAATCTGACTCCTTACTAGATAAAAGCTCCACAACTTCTCGCTGAATAACAACAATGCAATTAACTGTTTTGTTCTTTTTACCGTAACCTAATCTGATCATACTTTTCCTTCGCCTACCGCATGCAAAGTTTACGTGTTGGCCAATCCCATTCTAGAAGTTACATTGTGAAATCACTAATCTAATCGACACTACACTGGCTTTAGTAACATATCCAAATTGTTTTTTTTTTTGTATTTTCGTCACTGAGAGTTCAGCAATAATAAAGTAACGACTAAACCATTAAAGTCTAATTAGTACCGTGCGAATCAATACATTTGATAAAGTTTTCGATGAGTTTGATAAAGTTAGTCACGTAATGAATAAGCAAATCACCTTATAATCTTAGTATCTTGTAACTTTTCTTATTACGTTTTTATGACTCCCTTAGGTTGTATATCAAAATATTTCCCCTAAAATATTGTCCCTGAATAACAGGTCCAATTGCTTTTAGCCATAGAGTCCACCCTTTCCCGTTTCGGCCAACTTTCGGCGATGCCTTTGCATTATGAATACCGGCCAAACAATTGGAAGACAAACGTGGACATGATCTTCCATCAAGGATACCGCAATTACCAAAAGACAGCCAAAGAATTCGATGGCAAGGTGCGTGTGTGCGTGTGACGTAATAAAGCAATCTTTGTTTTAAATGCAACGATTTGTAATGGATAGCTGATTGAAAAACAGTCTCACTTGAAAAGTTCCCTGAACAAGGCAATTATTCGCATCTCTAAGTGATGAACAGACCGTTTGAGGAGATATTCAGATGAAAAGTTCCTTTTTTCAGTATCAGTAAACAGGAGAAACCTACGGGTCCTCTCATGTTTAATAACGACGTAAATCGGCCTACTTTACGAGTCTTAGTCACCTTCTCTTCGATTTTTTGAAGACCATTAGGGGTTTTTTTCACTACGAATTTTCACTGATCAATGCAGCCGGTACACTTCATATTCATCGCTGAGTGAACCTTAGACATTCCACCGAAGATAGGATAGTATGCACCAGAATCAGCTGCTGGAAGTATAGCACTGGAACAATCTGATTTTGTAAGTGTGGGCATATGGATGTGTAATGAGTTGTATTTGCTTGCATGCTCGTGCGCGCCTGTTTGTGTGTTAGTCTGTATGTATATAAATGTACATGCATACTTGCATGCAACTATGTAGGTAGGCGGATAAGTAGGATCTGACACACTCACAAATCCGAAAGTGTAAACAACAGTAATAGTAAGACGCAAAACCCAGTAACCGATAGGGCCCAAAACAATTAACATTTTTCCATGAGTAATGCGTCTTCGTTTGTCTACCACTTGCCACTCCCATCTTGTTGCTTTCTAGCCTGAAGATGAGAGTGTCGATTTTGCTGAAATTGAAAAAGCTGTGAAATCAATTCGGGTACAAAATTTGGAGATCGCCAAACTTCTCAATAAAGTGGTCGACCGATTAAACATGGATTCGGGAGCATATCGGCGAACCTCAGCATCCAGATCCAAGCGCAGCGCACGTAACGCTCCTCTGGCGATTGCGAGCACCAGCGGTATGCCGCAGTTGGACTTGTCTGCTGGACTTGCTACCGAAGAGGGACCACAGCTTCCATCCGACTTAGCGGAAGCTCCAGCACCGACGATAGAGAGACTGAATGTTGACGAGGACTATGATCAGGAACCTGTTCTATTCTCAGCTTAACGTGGCTCATTCACTCTATTCAAATCGGGCTACTTAAAATAGAAACAGGCGAATCAAGATTTTTCATGATTTTCCGCTGTTCACAACAAATGACCACTGCAAAAGCATGCAAAATGTTAACTTCCTTCCCAGGACGCCATCACCTCTTGTGATATAATTATTTCTCAATTATTTATGGTAGATCAGTGAAGTCGTTGCTTATGTTTACATCTTATTTCTGATTCATGAATAGTGTATTTGGTGATTTGGAGGGATATTCACGAGATTTGAGATCATTCCGGTTGGGCCTGTCATGTTGGCCTAATCAGAAACCGTTTACTCTTCATTAGCGAAAACGTATGGCTCCAAATTCTAATCAACGTGATCGTGGTACTATCGACTACAGGATTTTTTCTGATACCCTCATGCGACAATTCGTTTTCTTCTCAGACTGCACGAACAATTTGGCTTCTATGGGTTTCGACATTTGTTTGACGGAAATTTTCTCGAGTGATATGTAAACAAAATATTGAGTTCACAAGCAGAATGATTCTCCTCTCAGTACCGTCGAGAATATTTCAAAGAAGCCCTACACTCGGCCCATTTTTTCGCTAACCTTCTGAGTAGATTGGTGGACCACTGGTTTAACAGAAGCTCAATTATATTTGAATAACGGTATTTTGGAAAATATTAACTGGTAAGAAAACAAGGTTTGCAACGGGTTTGTAATTCATTGCATTAATTTCATATTCCAGTACCGTACTGGATGAATATCTTTGTATAAAGTTGGCGATATAAGCTATGGACCACCAGTTGCTTTGGATTCCAGTCATTTTAAAGTGCGCATTGGCCCGATAAGCGAATAAAGACAGTCTCCAGTTTATGTCCCACCGGAAAATGGGCATCGAAATTCAGACCACATTTCCAATCTGAACCCGGGTCTTCTATGCTCAGAACATCAGAATGAGTGCCGGTTCCGAGGTGTTTGTGATACCAGTATCAGAAACTCTGGAAGTTGAATATGTTGCACTAATTTCAGGTAGCACGATTTCAAAATCTTAAGTAGATTTCCTGTGAAATATAAGAATGACCGCTATGTGACTGAAGAACTCGAAAGTAAGGCAAAGAAAAGCTGAGGTGAAATTTTGGGTCTATAAAGGAAACTTAGTGCCAAATGATCTGGTGACCGCGAGCAATTTTTAATCATGCTGATTACCTTAACTGTCCTTCAACTGCAAGTCAAAGTTATTCCGTAACCATTGCTTTGAAGGATGTAGTGGACCCCGACGGGGTAATTGAACTCAAACTGAGAAATTTTGACGGAGATCGACTCCATTATGTACGCTCCATAGGACATTTTCAGTCACAGTTCAAATGTAATACCCGCTCTACCTGATTTTTCAAATGATTGAAGGAATCTATCACTTGCGGCGTCATTGCTAAAGTAAAACAATGAATGATACTCAGTCTTGCGTTAGCGTTCCATCTTCAGAGAGTTACAACAGAGCTAGCAGGATGTCGGAAGAATTGTTTAACAAACCGCACGCCATAACCAGAACTCACATCTGAAATGGAACAAACAGAAACATAACGGAGTGACCTAGTGGAATTTTGCAATAGGGAGCGGAAATATCAAGTTTCCAATTCGATATCACCCTAGATCGTTAGTTACACAACGGTGATTGAGTAACAAATAAAGCCCACCATAAACCGCGATATTCTACGATAATACTAGATGGTACATTAGTAGTACTAAGCGCATGTGAGCTCAGATGCAAAGCTTCGGACAGAGGAGAAACAGAACACTGACGAACAAGGTGGACACGACTGGATTATCCGCAACTCTATGGGCAGTTGATCATAAATTCGTGAGGATCATGCAAAATAACTGTTTTCACCTAAACCATGCACTATGTCAACCTCTGGACATAAGCTGGAAGTTGATCTCTTGGTGATCTTTGCATGCACAAAGGTTGTCAGATTGACACGGTTCCAACATGGTTTGTCCAACTTGTTGTGTTTCAAACGTGACCTCCGTTTCTGCCTGCTATCATCTGCTTTGCATTTCACACACACAGTTTCATTTTTATAAAACATTTGTCTGTGTTTCGCTCTTCTGTCTCATCATACCCATTTGGTGTCCCCTACCTACGGTGACACCGACCTCTCTGTTCCGTGTATTTGTTGTTTGATATGAATGTGCATGTGTATGCGAGCATTCGCATCAATTTATACCTCAACTTGGTTACTGTCTGAGCGCGAAATTTACAGTGGTTCAATGAACATAGTCTGATTCATAGAGGGATCTAGGGAGATCAAACCAATTTTTATTGGCTCTTGCGCCGTCACATTTGTTTTATTTTGGCCTCAACTGTGGCTTTCGCGCTTTGTTATCTCAAACACGAATTCAGTCATTTTTTGTTCTCACTCTCCTGGTCGATTATGTTTATCACCGTCTTTGTCTGGTCTCAAGGAAATGCAGAATGCCAAGCGCTTTCATTAAGTTGGGAATTTGAGCGCGACTTTTATTAGAAGGTTAATCAGTGGGCAACGGTTCAGTTACATTCACTAACAGGATACTCAAGTAATCTCGAGCTATAGTTTACTTGAAGGAAATTACTTTCCGGTTACATGTGGACTTGTGAGGTCAATTGATTGGGGAAACAAACGATATCCATGACAGTGGCAGCGAATTGAGGATGGTGACTTGTCGTGAAACTGGCCGGTTTTTCACGGAGTTTCTAACAGCTGCATTCCTAAGCCGACTGAAATTTCTGCCATATGATGACAACAATCTCATTAACTACTAGCATATCAATAGAAAAATAATGTTTGATCGGTGGAATGCGCAGCATGCTTTGCAACAGCACAACTCTGGGGTTTGCCAAAGCTTGTGAGCTTATGCACTATAGAAGGGAATCACAGATCCTCTTAAAAATGTTGTTTACTGCATTGTTCTCAGGGACAAACTACGGCTAATTACTTCAGCAGAAGTGTACACTCTAACATCGTCCCAAGAAAGACCACGAGTTCAGTGCCTAGAAAATGCGGCTGCCCTTGGTCAGTATATTGATACGGAATCTCGAAAAACGTAACTGAGTGGGTTTTCAAGTCCACATAGATGATTCTCAGCGTAGACTCCAAGCTTCGATGAATGCGAAAAGCTAAAGGTGGTTTTGTGTTTTGTCAAGGTATTAGACCAGTGGCCATCTATTACAATTAAAATAGCCTACGATGTTAACACTTTGTTATCAAGCATTGGAAACCTACCTGTAAGCAGTGTTCGTTACCGATAGCGATGTTTACAATATTCCCGTCTCGTTTAACTCGGGAATTTTGATATTCATCTATTCGCATGTTGCGAATAAACAGAAGCTCACTGATCCATTGAACAGTGATAAGAATAAACAAATAGGGCATTTTCAGTGAAGACAAGGTGTGACTAAAAGTTACTAAAAGCATTAGAGTCGGCCAATGCAAATTTCGGACCAATTCAATATTAGTTAGACAAGTAGTTTATGGACATAACGACCGTATCACTGAAAAACTTTGAAAAGGTTTAGACTCTAAGTAAAATGCCGCCGTTTAAAAATGAATTAAAGGATATATTCAATGTATGCGTGATCTCTTATTTCGTGATAAATTTGTACTGTTACTCCTGCCACCCTGAATTTTGACAACGAGATAGGTTAAACACAAAAAGCACTAACTGCCTATTCAAAATTGACATTAATTTCTCCGCTGCTACTGCTTTTCGATTTGACTTGCAAATTGGCCAGACTGTTTAAAATTGCATTCGTTCACTCGACCACTTACGTGATCCATATTGTTTAATCGGTTATGACCATCTAATGTCTCATCGTTACTCGCGCTAGAAACACGTTGGCCAGCAGATAAGGCATACTGTTTATCGCGTAACATGAACTTTGACTAGATTCATTAACTGATTACGTGGAGGACGAATATACCGAACAAAATGCACCAATGTGGGCGCGGATGACAGAGGCATGGTACATTTAGTTTGGTTGGAGTACTTACCACATTGTTATGCCGTTTATCCATGCGCATGTAATCAGCATCGGAGTCGAGTAGCAACTCCACCAGTGAACGATGCTGATTCTTCACAGCCATCAACAGTGGGGTCATTTCCTCGTAGTCTGTGCACTAGTTTGTGGGATGGGAGAAACGATACCCGTTAATGGACATATCGATGACATGTTCATATCAGCATTCCATGAAAAATGCCTAGTGTTACTAATAACATACATAGAACACTGTATTTTCGATATAGTAAAACAACGGTTTGTGATGTATTTTGATTCCAAGCAGACCTGGACGAATGTGATTTTCAATCCTCTTATACGCCCAAAACATAAACGTTGAATTTTCCACCCGACATCGATGTTCTACTCATCACTTGGCGTAGAATCCAACATGGACTAACTCAATCACCATTTATTTCCTTTAGTTTTTGGAATAAGGCGATAGCGCAGCTGCGAACTTTAGTACTAAAGTGACGATCCTTTGTTCCTGCCGTTGAAACGGATTGTCCATGCCTGCACACCGAATTTCTCACTGCGCACTGATCTTTGAAGCTGGTTGTGGCTGCGAGACAGGCATAATGAGTTAGACCATTAGAAGGAAAGTGAATGAGAAACGCGCGAATTTTCTCGAGTAGAACGAGTTTAACTCCCGGTTTGGGATTCACCAGATCTCTTACCTGATGGATGGAGGTATTGCGAGAGACGCCTAATTCTGGCTCGTATTTGAAACTTCCTTTATCTTCCTAATTGCAATACATCCTCATAGGTTATTCTGCTCATTATTCGTGGTTTATTTTGATCCCTAATACGTGGTGCAGCAATGTATTAACAACAGGAAAGCGATACAAGATTAGCAATTGCCTAAACTGAAATAACGCTGGTCACCCGTTTCCGAAAGTTCTGGTATTTGAACAGAGAGCTCTAAATTTCAGCACAGTTGTCGCAGAGTACTTTCATGTGCATGTGAAAATGCTTTCCTTATTCATTTCAGTTCTGCGTTGACTGAATTCTCCCACATTGTTAGACAGCAACATGTAATCAAATAACTGGTTATTGACTAGTAGCATTTTCCTTCCCTTTCCATGGTAAATTTTTACTCAATTTTAAAACCTGGATTGAAGTCTAAAAGTGCTTACAGTTTGCTGATCTGTTTTACGACAGATGTTTCAACTCGTTAGTTTTAAGTACCAATCAAACCTCTAGTAAAATCAGTTCCAGGTTGGTGAGATTTCGGGATAGGTAGAGAACAGTTGAGTTCATTACAAATATTTACGAGAGAAAGCATGGGACGGAAGCTAGAACATATCAGAGTTACCTCTATCGATGCGCCG
>LUCM01004243.1:116398-149640 GCA_008360955.1 Fasciolopsis buskii | reverse complement strand
AATGATTAGGGTTCTCAACCAAAGCCTTTGGTTCTGACAAAATCCTGACCGCAAGGCAGCGGGACATAGCTAAGTGGGAACTGATCTACTTGAATCAGTTATTCTTCCACTCGATTTTACTACTGGGATGCTAACTCAGATCAACCCCCAACTTGGAGGACCAGGAGACTACTTCGTCAAGCCTCTACCCATTGACCTTCCAGGCATGATCGGATCTTCGGCTTGAGATAAGCCATCCTGTATAGCCCGTTGGATCATGGAGGCACGCAATTCGTCACACCACGTCAAGGTGTAGTGTCGTTATGACAGTGATGGAACTAGACCTCTCGGGTAACCATTGCACTCCTTCACATTTGCCAGTGGGCATACAGCTTTACGCTTTTTACGCAGCTTGTGGTTGATCTGAAATCGATCCAGCCATCTCCCTTACACTGACTATCGATAGTCAGTGAACCTAGTGGAGAGCGCCAGGCATTTGCGTTCATGCTAACAGTTTGGTGAAAATACCTTCACGAGAAGGTTGTGCGTAGGACTTTCCTAGTAGAGGCTATTTGGGGCGCAGGCCATTCAGGAGCATTTCCCTAGGCGTTCGGGACGATCAGCCAACTTGGAGCCTAACCTGTCCACTTCCTACAATGCTGAGGCAATTGGAGACGAAATCCACGGAAGTGAAGTTCATTTGTTTCCTGCTGTAAATCAGCAGCCTTGCGCACCCACTGGATCTCAAATGAGACTGCTACCCAAGGTATTTTAAATCGAACAGGTTAGCATCGAAGCTGTCCGGAGGGCTTGTTGAATGTCACATGATACGGCGCTTGTCCCGGACAGATTTGCTTGCTTGTATTTTTTACTATGGACGGCTGTTCTGTAATGGACCTTTGCCTGGGTAGGTTTCACAGACGACATACAAAGACTGGCTACTTGCTCAATTCATGTAGTAGTTTTGTTATTCAACTAGCCATTAAAATTCTGCTGCGATAGGTAAAGTGGACATGGCGTTAGACTCACTCGTTTATCCTGATTGTTAGATTCATTTGGATATGCCATGCTGATTGCTCCTAATATAGATGAGGCAATTAAACAGTGCTTCCATGAGTCGTATGTATGTATTCAGACTTGTATATTTAGATGTTTACTTTTCAGTTGCAAACATTGTACTCATCATCTCATTACAGTTTGAGAAAAGTCGTTGTCTTCACACGCATCTTTGCTGTTTGTCCGTTTTATTTCACCTCTTTCTTTCTAGCTACAAGATTGGGTTCGCTTTAACCTCATTAATCTGGTTGCTATTTAATCTTTTGTTGCTTGATTTAGTGGTCTATTACGATCAACTTGACACGGTTGGTCACACCGCAGGACCTTTGTCGAAGGAACTTCTGCTTGAAGCTCTTCCACAGTTGGATCAAGTTTTGTTCCATCTCCTCCAGCAAATAACAGCGTCACCACGGGGTGTCCATTTAGTACTCACTTCGGATCACGGAATGGCAAAAGTCCGTGGTCAAGAGCTACTGGATCGATTCATCTCTCGGTAAATTAGTTTTTTTGTCGTTTCCCGTCACGGTTATCTATTAAAATGCCAAGGCTTTTTACTAAAATTTGTCCAGCAGCTACTGTGAATACGAACCCAAATCTTGTATTCCTTAGTTTGAAGTGTTTATGATAACTTACATCGAAGTGTGCGTAACCATATGCATGTCCTGCCAAAACTCATGCAACGTTACATGAGCACTGCGCTTCAGTAGCCAGCAGCATAAAGAAACAAGTAGTTATATTTTTATTCATTTTGGACAGTAAGTCGCAAGCTTTAGAGTTATCTGGCGAACAAATAGGCTAGACATTTAGTCGATATCCAGTTTTAGCCACCGTGTGTATATCTCGACCATGACGCATTACGAGGCCGCTAGGAAGAACAAGGTGAGATTAATTCACAGCGATTTGGCGCGTGCATTGCTAGAAATTCAGGATCAACAGACAATGGTAGTCGAAGGGGCATCCGATATCCCTCAGTAATTTTTTCGTCATTTTCTTATGGCGTCCAGCAACCACAGTATGAAATTGCTTTTACCTGGTACTCCAAGTTTTAGAATGTTTACGTTACTATCCACTAGTCTGTTAGCGCATTAAGTCATCACTTCAGGACACGAAACAAGTTCTGGATAGGACCATTATTCAGGGCGTGGTGCGATTTTACATAAAGCGCTTCCAGGTCCCACGTATGCTTTCACCCGATTTGCGTCAGATTGAAAGCCACTGCACATGGGATAACATTTACTGAATTCTGATAGAGTGAGGCAGATCTTCTTTGGGAGACACTGTCGTTTCTTCGTCGACCACAAAAAAATCTCCTCTATCCGTAATGCATTCCCATTTGATTTGTTTGTAAGGCTTTTATCTGTGTTAAAATAAACAAATTGGAAAGGAATAAGAAAATCGGATGGCTTTTTCGAATTTCCCGTTGTAAGTTTCCATCTTGTAGGTGTTCAAGTCACCACATGCCAATTCGTCCATAAGTAAAATTGACGAATTGCTAGATTAAGGCATTCGGCATTTTCAACAATTGGCCGGTGTGATTGTATTCTCTGCTTTATTGCCCCGCAAATCCATACCTCACAACTACAGACACTTGGAGCGATTATGCATTATTCAACATAAATATCGTTAGTAATCTGCGTCACGACTAAAGAATAGAATTTCTACGGCAAAGCTTTACACGTAGAAAATCACTTTCAAGTGTGACTGGTTACCTCCATGAAGGACATGATCTTAGAATAGTTTGTTTAATATGATGTAAATGATGGCATCGGTGAGTGGCTGAATGAAAGCCCATCTACTTGGACCGACCGTTCTTCCACTGTCCATTTTCCAACCTGGGGGATAAGGAGACTAACTCGTCAGGCCTCTCTGTGCACATTGACCTTCCAGGTACGATTGAATCTTTGGCCTGAGATAAGCCATCTTGTATTGCTCGTTGGATCCTGGAGGCACTCAAGCCGTTCCACCACGTCAAGATGTAGTCCAATTGTGACGTAGAAACATAAAATTTATATCGCAGTAGTTTTGAATATTGTTGTTAGTAGAAGCGCATGTAATTGGTTTCCATGAGTTCCTGACCGCTGTGCTTGGCTTGTACATCGCAAGCGTTTTACCTTCGGTCACACACTGATGATGCCACCTCGACTTGGGGCACGCATTCTTACATGGAGGCAAGGGGCTTCTGCGATAGGATATGTTGACGTCTTGGATGTTTCTGGTTGCCATTGCCCACGTGCTGCTATCTGTGCCAACGCCTACACATCGCACAATCCAGTTGGTGCACCGGTCGCATACTCCGAAACGGAATGAAAGCTTACGCGATCCATGTGCGCCTTATCCTTATCTTTAGTCCGCCACTGTAAGATAAGTGCGCGTCGATTGCGCTCGACATCCCATCTTTCCATCCCTGTTCAACTTCTTGATGAAGAAGATCTGGGAGGTCTCCGGAATGTAGGAGTCGAAATGCGAAATGGAAGGAAGTTATGTGACCTAGATTACACAGATGATGTTGTGTGTCTGTTCGAATCCGCGGAACATGCCCAACGCACATTAGATAGGCTCTCGAGGTCAGTTGTTCGGTTTGACAAAGTGCTATTACAGGACTGGACGACAGTAGTGCCGAACGTGGTACTGTATGGAGAGGAACTAACGACTGTGGACCGTTTCATCTACCTTGGTAGCTGCGTGTCCAACGATGGTACCTCGACAGTGGAGGTCAACACTCGTATGTCGAAGGCTCGAGCAGCTCACGCTGGACTGAAGCACTTGTGGAGTCGGCCTGATATTTCACTGAGGTTGAAAGGCCGTGTGTACTGTGCCGCAGTGCGCTCAGTTTTGCTGTACGGTCGCGAGACATTGAGTATGTTTGTGGGAGGGAGATGTTCGTGGGTTGGAGGTTTTCGATTACCGATGTTTATGCAATTTCGCTAGGATTGGATGGAGTGACCGGGTAAGTAATGCGGAGCTAAGGAATCCAATACTAGGAGCCAATTCTGAGAATACCTTGTTTCAGTGTATGAAACTTAGTAGACCATGCTGGTTGGTGTTGGGTCACGTGTTGCGTATGACGAACACTCGTCTACCATACCGTGCCCTATTTTGTATTCCTCCTAAGGAATGAAACAAGCCATGTGGAGGCCAACAGATGACGTAGCAACGTGGGATGAGAAAATGTACAACGAACTTAAGTAAATTACGTGTCTCACGTCTTCGTGATTGGGGTCCGAAAGACCCATCGACTAGTTGACTGGAGACACTGAAGGATATGGCAATGAACCGCGAACAGTGGCGATCGTGCTGTCATTTTCTATCGAATCAGAATGATTGAAACAGTGCGTTTTTGCAGTTGCTCCGGGGAACTTAATTTGCGTTGTGTATATCTTTATCTTTCGCGTTTCGAAGTGCGCGTGACATCTTTACCGTCGTATTTTTTGTAGTTTGTTTCACT
Organism: Fasciolopsis buskii; assembly: GCA_008360955.1. Lineage (NCBI taxonomy): Eukaryota > Metazoa > Platyhelminthes > Trematoda > Plagiorchiida > Fasciolidae > Fasciolopsis > Fasciolopsis buskii. Next base: position 145,160 of record LUCM01004243.1, on the reverse strand, counting down.
TCTGCTGGACTCTGTTATCAGTCAGACCAAGCTGATTGAATAAATCCGAGACTGTTGATTGAAACCCTTCCCATGGAAAATTTTCTTTATGATCATTGCTCTTCGCGCTTACTACCGTCACTTTCTTGTGTGACCTTTACCAAGATTAATTTTCTTGCTTGTTCTATTCTATCAGGAACCAAGTGAAAAAGGTGGTAAATCGCGGCAGCACAGTCGGCATCTGGCCTGATCCGAATCATTACGATTTTGTGAGTTTTGGTCGCATTTTTGTCTCTGTAACCGCAATCTCATGTTTCTCCTCAGTCCGCTGCATGGCTCGCGATCCCAATTATCATTGAAATAATTTTGTTATTAGTCTAGGTAATCGTAATGTCAATAACAATACCACGGTGCCAGCTGAATAGCATGCAAAAGGGTAATACGTTTTCCGTCAGTAAGTAGGTGCTCATAGGTAGTGCAAAAGTTTCACTCATCAGGAAGTGAAAAATTTACCTAGCTCAGATACTCTGAACAGACGCCCATTTTTCACTATCCACCCTGCTCGAATTAATGAGTAGTGCAGCCCTAATTCTCTTGCACGACGGTCGATGCAATACGGAACTTATTGCGTTTGTGGACTCGTATTTTTAAGGTGTCCTACCACTGAGCATGAAAACGGTTAAGGTTCTCAATCAAAGCCTTTGGTTCTTGCACGAATCTGCCCGTAAGACAGCGACGAGTGACTGAGTGAAAGCTCATCCACTTGGATCGACCGTTCTTCCACTGTCCATTTTCCAACCTGGGGGATAAGGAGACTAACTCGTCAGGTCTCTCTGTGCACATTGACCTTCCAGGTACGATTGAATCTTTGGCCTGAGATAAGCCATCTTGTATTGCTCGTTGGATCCTGGAGGCACTCAAGCCGTTCCACCACGTCAAGATGTAGTCCAATTGTGACGTAGAAACATAAAATTTATATCGCAGTAGTTTTGAATATTGTTGTTCCTGACCACTGTGCTTGCCCTTTGCATCGTAAGCGTCATGTGTAAGTGTGACGTTTACATGGCCTTTTTCTCTAGTTCTTACTCCGCTATTCATTTGCACAACGCGCGCGAAGTTTGATCAAGTGCGTTGCATATGCTTATTGATGATGGAAATCACCGCAGTTGTTATTCACCAAAAGTCGAACCCTATGTGCTTTTTGTTCCCCTCCATGCCCATCTTGGTTTGGTATGACTCATTTTATTTTGGACGCTCCGAGATTTCCGACTGTTGAAAACGCAGATTAATCCTTCTTGACTACGCCGTATCATATTTTTCGTTTTTTTAAAAGCTTCTCTAATTAAGTATTTGTAGTTTTTATCTCGTTCTCTGGATAGTAACGTTTGTCAGAACAGATTCTGTTTTTTCTAACCGACTCACAATAGGACCCAAATTAGTTTACTACCATTTGTTTCGTCGCGTTACGAGTTAATATTCACACAATGCTTCTTAATGGAGGTTTTTCATTTATCCGGTTTTAGCATGTGAAATCGCATCTCCATGGCTCTTGCAATTTCGCAAATAATAACAGTTTTGTTTTGACCTGCGCGTTCCACATCCTACATCTGAAATTCCGCTGGTTGCGAACGAAATCGTTCCATCGAAATGGCCATAGTTGACTCAAATCACGGAAAACTCATTACCACTGTATTTTTTTAATATTTGAGACAAAAATTTTGCTAAAATACCTCGAATTTCGACCCATTGGTATTAGTACGTTTATTTTTTGGCATGAAACTTTGCATGTTTGTTTTCGATTTCAAACCAAAAATTCACGTGACGGTAGAAAGAACATCCCGGATGCTGGAAAATCTGCTCGCTATGCTATAAAAATAGTCTTTTGGGACACGTTGCTGCTGTATGCATGTGTTTGCATGATACGCCGACTGGTTTGGGAACATCACTGCCTGTCATCAATCCTCGTGATTACCATTCGGATCGTAATTTAAGCGCTGATGGGATGCCAAAATCACGTGATGCAGTACCTTTGGTTCCTACAGCTATCTGGACGTGGTGGCTACGACATTTCAGCTTCTCGGATAAGAGAGTTAACTGCCTTCTTGAAAAATTCCAAAGCACTCTCATAAAAGCTAATATGTGGTTGGATTCTTCGAAACCGCCAGCATGCCACTGGCATCTAATCAGATTTTTTCAAATCTGGGAATTGGGTCGCTGTCTTAGTTCTTATGCCCAGTTCAGCAGAGATCTTATTCCTCGAACGCCTATTCACCCGTTTTTACATCAGTCGTTTCTGTCTTCTCATGCATTCATGGTCAGTTAGTTAACACCAGGAATCCAGACTTAAAGTCCACGGGTCGAATCGTCCCACCCTTGATCACTCCCATTCGATAGCCCTCAATTAGTTGCGGTTTCCTATCTGGAAAATTATGCACCTTACTCTGCATTCAACGGAGGAAGTGGCCATAATATTGTCATCAATACTGCTCATCTGTTCTCTGTTTGCTATGCCCATGAAAAAACGTAAAGTACCAGCAAAGCCTGACTGGACGCTGCCTTTTTTCCCAAGGTAATATGTCTATAAAAAGACTGAATAACTCAGGGAACAGGAAATGGACTCCACACACACCGCAGCAACACACATCACACACACAATGGTGAGCCAATCACTGCAGAACACAGTTCTTTTTGTAACATAACGCACTGTTTCAATCATTCTGATTCGATAGAAAATGACAGCACGATCGCCACTGTTCGCGGTTCATTGCCATATCCTTCAGTGTCTCCAGTCAACTAGTCGATGGGTCTTTCGGACCCCAATCACGAAGACGTGAGACACGTAATTTACTTAAGTTCGTTGTACATTTTCTCATCCCACGTTGCTACGTCATCTGTTGGCCTCCACATGGCTTGTTTCATTCCTTAGGAGGAATACAAAATAGGGCACGGTATGGTAGACGAGTGTTCGTCATACGCAACACGTGACCCAACACCAACCAGCATGGTCTACTAAGTTTCATACACTGAAACAAGGTATTCTCAGAATTGGCTCCTAGTATTGGATTCCTTAGCTCCGCATTACTTACCCGGTCACTCCATCCAATCCTAGCGAAATTGCATAAACATCGGTAATCGAAAACCTCCAACCCACGAACATCTCCCTCCCACAAACATACTCAATGTCTCGCGACCGTACAGCAAAACTGAGCGCACTGCGGCACAGTACACACGGCCTTTCAACCTCAGTGAAATATCAGGCCGACTCCACAAGTGCTTCAGTCCAGCGTGAGCTGCCCGAGCCTTGGATATACGCATGCTTACCTCCAATCCCGAGCTACCATCGTTGGACACGCAGCTACCAAGGTAGATGAAACGGTCCACAGTCGTTAGTTCCTCTCCATACAGTACCACATTCGGCACTACTGTCGTCCAGTCCTGTAATAGCACTTTGTCAAACCGAACAACTGACCTCGAGAGCCTATCTAATGTGCGTTGGGCATGTTCCGCGGATTCGAACAGACACACAACATCATCTGTGTAATCTAGGTCACATAACTTCCTTCCATTTCGCATTCCGACTCCTACATTGCGGAGATCTCCCAGATCATCTTCCATCACCTCGTTCGAATGAACTTGATAGTTCACCGTATACTTTCACGCGACCGTAGGTATGCAAGTACACTGCTCGCAATAGGTTTACGTACTTCGCTGGCATACCCTTCCGATGGAGAGCACTGAATGGTGCTGTCCGTTCTGTTGATGTGATTGCGCTTTTGAAGTCGAGAAAGAATTGGATCGTAGCCCGGTGGTGTATATGGCGCGTTTTCATTAACTGCCAAACGCTGAATATCTGGTCGATGCGAATTCGACCTGGACAAAATCCCGTCTGTCGTTCGCGGATATTGCTCTTGCTAATTGGTGTCAAACGGTGCAGCATTATCGAGATTAATCAGTTAGTAACTATCGGAATTCGACTAATCCTGTGCCCTTCTTGAACACGATCGCTATCAGTGACTAACCCCACGATAACGGAATGCGCTCCATGTTCGAAACATCATGAAACTAGGAGGCAGGTGATTTCACCAGAGCTTCCTCACCCAATTTTTAAAAAAAATGGACGAAGGTCGTCGGGGCCGGCTTCTTTTCCCCTCTTCAAAAGCCGAATATTCGACTCCACTTCCACTTCCGTTGGGGGGTTGAAAGACACCTCCCAAGGATTCGCGGCTCCAGACTTCGGCCTAAGCAAGTTAGCGTGGCCAGCTAAACTGATCTTTGAAGTGCTCTGTGAAACGGTCCAGCCTTTGCTATCTGTCATGTATGAGCTCTCCATTCCTATCGCACACGACTTTACTAATCGAAGTTCGCCACTCACCGGTGTCGCGTATAAGTCTAAACAGTCTTTGGCTGTTACCTGAAGCGGACGCCACTTCCATCTCTTCGGATACCTTAACCCACCAGTTTTCACGGTCATTCTTAAGGGTTATCATCAACTGACGCTGCAACTGCCGACGCATCTTATTCACCTCTTTGCAGTTAGGGAGCTCGCGTTTTCGCTCCATTGGACCCGGCGACCCTTGCGAGATGCAGTGTCTTTGATGCAAGCGAGATTTAGGAATTCTGCTGTCAAATGCATATCCTGCCTAATTTGATCCCACTGCTCGTCGAAGTTCTTAGTTCCTCGGATAGTGTCTGTTCATAGCTGTTGCGAGCATCCGAATTAGACAGACACTCGATATCCAATCGGATTTGTGGCCAGCGTCGATGGTCGTTGAGCTGCAGCAAAAATTGTATTAAAACTAACGCATGGTCCATTTCGGCGTACGTGGTCCAGTACGACCTACATTTCTGGATAGAACCGCACCAACGGTAGCTAACCGGGATGTGGTCAGTCCTACTCAGAGTACCCACAATGGCGCTGTGCGACGCGAACTGTGTCGGAAATTCGTACCAGATAGGAATAGGTTATTGTCTGCACAGAATTGCCGAAGTATTTTCTTATTATCTGTTCGCTGTGCAGACACACCTAAACAGGACTCCGATGCACGAATTTTTCCAACTTGTGCAATAAAGTCGCCTGCTGCCACTACAATATGAGAACCCTTGTTACGATTTAGAGAACATTCTAGCATAGCGCATCAAGCTCAGCAGACTTCGTTGGTTGGGTCACGTGTTCCCTATGACGAACACATCTGCCATATTGTGCATTAATTTTTGTTACTACCACGGAGTAGAAAAAACTACAAGGAGGCTAACGACGTGATAAAACGGAAGGAAGGTGTACAGTGAACTTACGTAAAGCGGATGTCTTGCGTCTATGTAGTTGGGATCCGAAAGACCCGTCAATCCGTTAGCTGGAGACACTGAACCGTGGACAATGGCGATCATGCGGTTACTCTTTGTCGAATCAAAATGACTGAAAAATGTGCGTTTGTGCAGTTAGAATGTATTCCGTATACTGACTGTTGCATTCTTTCCCATCTACTGTATGTCTACTCCTATCCCCTGCATGATCATCATTTATACAGCAATGCGTGAATCTGGGAGAAAGAAAGCGGTCAGTAGGGCCTTCCCTAGTGTTGATGTCTACGCGTGACCCAAATCACAACCGTAGCTTCAGCCTTGTCGCCCGGCTCATTACCATAGCTGACCTAATGAGATCTTATGTGGTTCTATGCCACTCCAAGTTTCATGGTCGGGGCTGCAGGTTCCCAACCCCCCTTGGTGTATTGGACACTACCGGCTATACTGCATGCCCCTTCCACTATACTCATGCGTCAGGCATGGCATGAAAAAGACTGTAGTTACGACAAGTTTACTCAGAGCGCCAAATGCCTCGCCTCCCGCGATATACAACTACTAAAATGAGATGTCAGCTGGAAAACGCTGTTCGAATGGTGAATTTTCGATACTCCGACATAGTAGACGTCAATCGCTATTGTGTGCGTTAAACACGCTTGTCGACTAGGCTGCATGAGAGTGCGTACAGTGAAGCAGCCGAGTTGTGGATGCTGAGAAGCTCCGAGAAACTGGGCGACGAAAGTAAAGATCATTTACGACACCACTTGACAATGAGCCACTGTGAGTATCAGATATTTCATCAGTATATGCAGTATGGATAAGCAGGCGAGACAAAAAAGATGGGTAGGAAGAGAAAGAACAGAATAGAAGAGGCAACTCAGAAAGATCAGGCCTCAACTAGCTAAGCCAACAGACTGTAAAGCATTCTTGAGAAGTAACCAGTGCTCATTGATGTTTTGAGGTGGGGCCAGTCCTAGCTTTTCAGCGCGTGGGCTTTGGAAGATTGATGGGTGCGTCGGATCAGATAGCTTGTCGCAATCTGATTGACGCCGCTGCGTGAGTTTTGAGCGCCCACCAAAAGACATGGGCAGCTTAATGCATGCTAACGCGTGGTCGGAATCGAGAATCGTGGTCCTGTTGGAGCGAGAATCTTGTAGACAGCCCTATTATCTGTTGCTAATGACGATAAGATCAATTTGGGTCCACCGATGCCTCGAAGAGGGCGGACACCATTTGGCGTACCTAGAATTGAAACTACAGGAATCGAGATCTAAAAGACCAGCTAGGTGCGTTTCATCTGAGATCAGCCGATCTACTCTAGCATTCATGTCTTCTGCTCAAATCACGATGTCAACCCGCTTTGCTATGTGTAGAAGGTCGTGCAGCATTTGATGGAGTGTCGCTGACTGTATCAGGACTGCAATCTGTATGCGCGTAAGCTGAGGTGACAAGCAAATTGTGTCCATCAGAGTGATAGCTGTTTACTTTGTACGAACCCCTGAGTCTCACTGCGCATAGCCGGCAGTCCAATCAATCCTCAGCTTGGACAACCAAGAGACTACTTCGTCAATTCTCTACTCTTTTGTTTTCTGCGACATGATTGAATCTTTGGCCATCCGGTATAGTTTTTGGGTTAGGACGACACAAACTGTCTTGCTACGTCAAAGTGCAATCTGGTAGTATGTATGCACGTACTACCACTCAGTTAAGTCTTAACGGCCACTTAGGTGCGTTTACCTTAAGCATGCTGAGGTGATACAGACTAGCTACACCTGCCTTGCTGTGTGGTCTTTAATATGACCAGTTGGCGTAACGGTAATGAACCACCGTTCTTTCAGTAGAAACCAGCTTCCATGGCTCTAAAGCTTGATGTTTAAATCGCCTAAATCTCCAGCGAGTCCGACTTGATAACGAGCCGACTGTAATCTCGTTGCTTTCTACATAAAATCGGCCTCCAGTTGCCTCAGCATGGTCGGGAGTGGGCATCTCAGGCTGCGAGTTGGCTGCTCGCTTTGAACATCTCACAATGCTCCCGGGTGATCGGCGCCGCACATAGCCTCTGCTGAAGAAGTCCCACTAAAGTGCAAGGATGAGAGCGTATCCCAGGTTCACTGATCTTTGGCAATCAGTCTAAATGAGTTGATTAAACCCTGATTCCAAACGAACCACGGGCAGCGTACGTAGCATATGGCTATGCGCCTACCGGCATCTGTATCTAGTCCCATCAGAGGGGCCGATTAAGTGATCAGTCAGTCACCTGTTCCCGGTAGATTACATGATCCTCAGGTCGTCCTACTGCCTAGTGGGTTAGACCATTTGGTCAAAGGCTTGAGCTAGGGCACTCTACTTCGGTTTGGGCGACTGCGTAGTGCCAGGCCCAGAACAGGACCATGGATTCCTCTGAATCGCCAATGGCGAACGGGAGAGCTAGCATGTGCAGTGAGCTCTGTGCATTGTTTCTTTATCTTTCCTCTACCTCACTGGTTGTTTTCATCCTTCGCCATGATTCCGATAGCACATGATCTGCTTTCAGATTTATGCAGTATATATTTAGTGGAGGTTAGAAGGCGTTTCTTGAGTTATAACGTTTATTGTAACGTCCCTATCCCATGTAGGACTCGCTATCTACTGCATCAACTACACAACCTCTTACACACACTAGTGGTGTCACACTATGACAATTTATTTTTACTGAATGCAATTTTTGTTTATCCGACTGCTGATGCAAAATTAGGGACTTTTCTTCTCAATTCGACCTCCTCCACAACGAATACATCTGAATAATTTGAGCGCCATTCTACTTCTCTCTCCGTTCCTCTTACTCCAATCAGCACTTGGTCATCAACACTTTCCCAGAGTCGACCGACTCCGTCGATTAATTAGGTGTTACAATAACCACCAACTTACCATGATCTCACGATTTTGATTGTTTTAAAAGTGACGTCGCTTGTCCTATCAGGTACACAAACTGACACAATTTGGTGCTAAGATGACTGTGATCTCTTCAGTTGTTTATCAATATGTTCTCTTCCTACTCTACTGATCTATAGCAATTTTTCTGGGTCTGTTTAAGAAGAATTCCAACATAATTTACCGAGAACAAAGTACATGATTTGTACAATAGGTTTTCCACAAAAATTCTTCTTGACTCCGTTTATCTTTCGCATAATGACCTATCGTAATGACGTTCCCAATAATGCGCTGTCTCAGCTACCAGACTTAATTTTTATTGCGCTTCCACTTCATATCTCGCAAGAATTTGATCTAAAGAGGACGAAATAAGGACTGAACTCTGTTCAGATCCACTTAACTGTATATCTACCGTTTTTTTAAACTTTTAATCTAATTCCAAGTCGACAACGTCAGATTTTTACCGTGTTTTGACCAAAATTTGAGTTTTTGTGAACTTTCAAAAGTCTGGCTTACAGTATAAGACAAATCCGTCGATTGCATAGTCAAGGTCCCGGACACATTAATTCAGTTCCAGATACAAGTGTCTATATGTACTAAATTTACTCCGCCTCTGGTACGAATAGCAGGATGTAACGGAAAGATTAATCAGAAATGTCCTAGTTATCCGTTCTGGTGTATCCTATTGAGACCTTATATGGTTCCATGCCACTCCGAGTTTCAGGGTCGAGGTTGCCGATCCCCTTTCTAGTGTGGCGGGCACTGGTGGTTATGAGTTATGATGTTTCTTACACTAAACTCATATTGAGCTTGCCATAAAGAATCCAAGAAAATCTGTGCCTAGAACTAATGCATTAGCGATATAGTAAAGTCACTGTTGGTATCACACCACAGTTGTTTTATCTGAGGATAAATTGAACTATCGTTGGTTTCTCCCTTTCTTGATTCGCAACTTTGTGATAACTTGTCGTTGACAGCGTAGTTGTTGCTCAACGAATCAGCTTATGATATACTCACGTCAGATTTTTTTCCCAAGCCTTACCTTTACAGTGAGATTTATTTGCCGCTGAGTCAAAATGGTACAGGATTTATCATTTCAGTATACTGATTTGTAATTCACCCGTCGTTTTAGAGTGCCAAGTCTCAAATTATGCATGAATGCTCATAATGATTACCGTTTCCCTCTTGTAAAACTGAAAACCCACAGATCTATCGTCGTCTGGATGGTCTACGTAACCGACATTTTACGGTTTATAATCGGTCCACAATTCCATCGTCATGGCATACAGGTGGTCCATTATTCCCTCCCGTACTGTTAGTCGCGGAACCAGGCTATCTGATCGATTCACATCACTGGCCAATAGAAGCAAACCAGCACCTCCCGGCTCAACCATTCGTGGGCGCACACGGCTACGCGGCAACTGAGCTGGACATGCATGTCCCGCTGTTTGTTTTCGGCCGGAAAGTGCGACCCGGTGTGTCATATACCGACGAGGCGTTAGATCAAGTGCACACTTACAAACTCCTAACTGCTCTTTCTGGTCTAAGTAATGCACCCCTTCCGATAAGCAATTCGACCACTAATGGATTTTCATTTTGGTCTTCGTATGGAAGTGTTTCTCGTGATGCCATAATCGAGACATCATTGGGATTGCTATCGGTTTTCTTTTGCGCATTGATCCTCGTCATAGTTCTGCGTAAAATATGGCGATCCCGGATGCCGACCTATTCGTTAGCGGGTAGTAGACAGAACGGCGACAATTTGGATGAACAGTTGATCTCATCGGATATCCTGATTGAAAAGCCCACTTTCCATAGCACGATGACAGCGTAATTGTAAATCGTACCTAGTAAACTAGTCAGTTTTTGTTGTTGATTTTTCATTCTTTGTTTCAATACTCTCCGGACAACCCGTTCACACATATTGGAAACTTACCATGACACTATCGCACTCTCTAGTCACTCCTGTACTTCACTCCTTACCTATTTCATTTCCTTTTCGTCAGCTCAATTTTTTTGACCTTTGCAAACGTTGAATTGTCATCCTTGGAAGGAGCGGTTACTTAAACCGACTTATGCTGCGTATTCCTTGAGCCCTCTCATGCATTTTTACTTTCATGCAGGCACTTAAACAAACTCTCGCATTATCAATGAGATTTTCGTATCGATACTGTCTGGATAATGGTTCATTCGTCATTTAATCGCCTCTGCCCAGCCAGATGTTGGTTTATTTTCTCGCATTTCCACTAGTTATATTAGTATTTCCTTGCACGCACTCTTTCGCCTTCCAGTGAATTTCAATCAGTGCTCATTGCTGAATTATTTGTTTTGCAATAAGATGAGTGTACTCAAAAAATCAGCATCATCCTGAAAAAAGCCAAAGAGACTATGGAAGAAGTGATGATGCTGGGAAGCTAATTGGAATTTTTGGTTCCATTTGTTCGATCAAAACTTTGTTCTTTCATTGTTTGTAATTTTGTTGTGGAAAGTGGTAAGTGACAACGTGTTTTGGGAACAGTGCTTCGCCTTCACCCTCGGGATGGGCCAAATTCACTCGCTTTTCGGAGATGGAGTTTTGGTGGTAAAATCTGAATCAGGATCAGGAAAGTCCGTTCTTTTGAATGCATGACTATCCTTTAGGGGTACGTTCCCGGCTAACAGCATCATATTTTTCATTCATGAACGAGCAAATTAAATCGAATCAGTTTAGTAGACAAAAGATTAGTACAATTATCCCATTCAAAACGGTGATCGAGATTTATGACGACGTTACTTCGATTGGTACATTTGTTTTCTGTCGTACGTTGGGCGGTGTCATCCGGTCAGAGTCGTTTTCTCCTGGAAACCTAATTATTGTTTTGATGGAAAATGTGATTGTGTAAGAAAAATTGACTTTAAAATGTGTAAAATTGCACAGGAGCATTGTGCGGGGTAAATAAAACAGACCTTGAAGTTGAGTGTGTTTAAGTTACTTTTTGTTTATGTCCGATTTGCAATAGTTATCTAACATACCACATAGATACCGTATGGACCATTCTAAATCACTGTGTTCGGGCAAAGCAATATCTCCTGAAACGTTTTCATTTAGAAATTGAGCCGTGTATGCGGCGAGCATCCCTCATGTATCTGAAAAACAAATTTAAGATATTTTTAGGATCTAACTGCATGTCTTGCTTCTTTCGAATGCACTTGCGAAGGTTGTAATGTTATCAGTCTAGTCAATTACGTAAAAAGCTAAGAAACAGCAGAAGATCAGGAAGAATATAGCAGCTTGAGGGTGATTTCGTTCCTGTCAATCAAAACCAAGTGAACAGCGTGGCTGGTCCTTAAAGGTTGCCGATAGTGTCGGCTGAGACACGGTCTCGCCTGTTCAGGATTTGGCAAGCAGTGGAATTTTTATAAATGTTAACTTCTTGGTGGGGGGAGGTATAGAACGAAAAGCTGACACCGGATAAGGAAACTGATAGGTACTACTTCATGGAATGAGATCTGCAAGTATCTTGTGCGCAGACTTTTCGAAAGCAGACAGATAAGGACAATCCCCGGGGAAATCCTTGTCATTGAAATTTGTTGTTGCTAACATCCAGGAGTTGACTGGCGAACTTCGTGCAAGAGCGCCTGATTTCTCCCTTTGCTAGGATGGAGATGTATTTGAACCGCGATTTTTCACGAAGAACCCATTACGTCCCCTTGGAGACTTTGGCTGATGAGGAAGGAGGAAATCCCACTGAGGGTCTCTAGGACAAACTTAACTGTCATATAGTAGGTAATCAAAATTCCTGAACAATGTGCTCCTTGGGGATTGGTGTTAGCTGATCAAATATAAAATTGACTCTGGCTTGCTTCCTTGTATGACTGATCAGCGGATAGACGGTATGCTTTAGAGCATAATAAAAGCAAGTAAGGGTCGCTTGTTAGAACAGGTGCGCGTAATTTGAGAGTACTGTAGAGTGATTGCTGACGATGAGATAGTCCTACGGCTCGAGACCCATCCTAACGCCACCACTAACCAAGTAACTAAATCTATCCGTCTCACCCAGTTGTTCTGTAACAACAAGGTTCGACTTTGAGCCAATCCAATCATGCAACAGCATTTTACTCGTCAAACGTGCAAAACGCATACCAATCATGCGCACACAAACATTTAGACAATCGAGAAAAACCTGGAACTTACTTCAGTACTCACTCAGTAACGCTGTCGTCCGCATGGTCGAAGTCAGATACCTTCCTGTCTGAGTAAATATCAACGTCACTGTTCTCATGTGAGGACAAAGTTGTCTCCGTAACCGTCACAATGACAAAATTGGAAAGAAAAGGTGAAAAGGGACAACCTGACGAACGCTACTTACCGTGGTGAACCCCGGTGAAGCATCGTCGCAAGCACGAACTCGGCTTCGGAAACCAGTACACAGGGAGTGGATGAATGAAACGAATTTCCTTGGAACGCCTCAATGACAGGGAGTATCAAAGAACTGCGCGATCGACTGAATCGAACGCCTATTTCAAATCAAGAAAGATACAAATCGTGGGTCTGTGAAAGATATGTTTATGTTCTAACATCTGTCACAAAGTGAAAATTTGGTCACTACAACCTGACAAGGATGGAAGCCGGCTCGGTTCTTACGCACGCACATTTCGCGAGTACTAGAAATTTAGCGGAAGATGATACCAGCAAGCAGTGTGCATGTGATTTGTACCAAACTAACTCCTTTGTGGTTTTCACAAGAGGATCTATCGCCGTTTAAATCTGTACAGTCATCGATTCCCACCGGTCCTTAGAACTTTCTTTCTATGTTCGATTTGATTCCAGGGTTTTTGATAACTCCAGTGGTAACACTTCGGTGCCTTCCTTGAAGGCGGATGGGGACCTTCCATTTGGTCACTACAACCTGACAAGGATGGAAGCCGGCTCGGTTCTTACGCACGCACATTTCGCGAGTACTTGAAAATTGGCGGATGATTTTGGCCGCGGGCAGTTTCGGTGCAATGCTTGCCGAAACAATTACTCGGCGATTTTCACTTGCAGATTCATCCCCTTTATTGAAAGGTGGTGCAATCACTAATTCAAAATCCTCTTAAAATCTCTTTCCCTGTTCAAATTGATCCCAGCAGTTTTTCGGACACTGATATTAACACTTCGCCATCGTCTAAGAAGAACAGCGGCCGTTCATCTGGTCCAGCTGTCTTATATCTTTTAAGAAAACCTATTTCCCTGATTTCCTCAATTTTGGATAAGTTACTGTAACCAACTTGCATTGACTAGCTGACAGACATAAGTGAAAGGTCCATTATAGCCGTGGGCCAATGAAACTGATTTCCCTAACGTCCCAACCGGCGGGCTTGAGAGGGAGTCAGTATGTCATTGGATTCCTTAACCATTTCGTTTCCATTCGGCTTCCATGGACTAGTATTTCTAATCAGTTCATAGAGATTGCGAGTATTTCTTATAGTTGCAACCCCTTCCACTTCACTACCTTTTTTTGTCCACCAGTTCTCGCGGTCACTCTTCATTCTCTTGGTCAGCTGACTTTTCAGGGATTTACGCGTCTCATTCCTTGCTGGATCGTCAGGAACGAATCTGTGAGCATCTAATATAGCAGCTGAAGTCGAGAATATTCATATTCTGAGGTTTACATGGTCTGGTGTCCGGCGTGGCAGTTACCGCCCCATGCACGACTTCTTTGATCTGCTCTTAATGTTCGTTCGGATCCTGAGCGTTTTCTTGAGAAGCCAACCGCATTGAAGATTGAGATTGTAATTAAAGTCGTAAAGCTTCGCATGCCCGAAAAGTTTCACCACCCTTCTTTCTAGGAATCTTCCGCTCTTCTGATGTAAAATCCAAGCAAGGTGCCACCAATGATTCCACGTCGATAAATTTATCTAACAGCAGCCTTAAAAGAAGATCAGGAAATAAATTGCACGTAGTGCTTTGCACTCAATTTAACTGTATTCAACGTTCTCTTAGTAAGCAATCAGGAAAATGGACCTCCTTAGCCAGAACATCTGAAATCTTGAGAATAAATGTATGTTGTTACTTCCGAAGCATCCAGACAAACTATTCCCAATTAATAAAGAACCACCTTCTTCCGCCTTGCTCTCCACGTGCCAATTGATCCGGTTTCGATCGCCTGTTTTGGTGCTGGCTTCAGGATCTTTCTGAGCACAATATCCGAGCTGGATCCCAGTTAACAGTCGTTTGTGTACAGTTTGGTTAGATTATTCTGTGTATTTCAACAACAATCGGCTGAAGTTTTGCTGTCTGTTCACCGTATGTTTATGCGCCCACTGATCGCAGCTCTCCGGAGGCCGAAGATAGGTTCTATCGAGACAAGTCCCATTCTCTCTGAAGCGAGGTTTCAATGGACGTTGAGGTCTTTGTTAATAGTTTGAACGCCATAATGTGCCAATTAGTAGAGACAGAACTGCACACCAGAGCCCCACTTGCTGTCCCAACCAATGGAATCAACAATCGTGATCTACTCGTCCTAATCGGTTTCATTCACAAACTGTTTCTAATGAACACTGCGCACTATTTTACTTTCATACCGTTGGACTCAGATGACAATACTGCCATTGGTCGTCGATGTCGTGGATCGGTCGAGGATTTTCGGTCTCTTGGTCCCGCCCCCGTGGACTCAGATCACATTTTGGTTCGACCTCGCTTCCTTTTGCGCCTGTCTGGGGTCGACCGGACACGAAGTCCACACAAGCTACACAACTAGTTCTAATCCATAATCGCGTAATACAGTTCGGGTTCAAGCTTTGTAAGCGTTATAGACACACTAACGAGGGTAGGATCTGAGTGATTATCTGGATTAGATCACAGATACCCATGTACTCATCGAGAACGGCCATACAGAACTCCACTTCATACAAGCCTCAGACGGTTGATATCCTCGAGATCAGTTGCTGTGTTGGATGTTCGCTGTCCGTCCCCTGGGATTCCACATGCAGCAAGATACGTAAAGTCGTGAGGCTTCGACTGGTTAGCAATCTTAGAATCGACCGCGAACAGTGGTGGTTGAGGAAATGGAGAGATTCTGACACGGATACTCTCACTGACTGACTGAGAGAACGGGTCCATGAAAACCAAGTATCGCGAAAGTGATCAAGCAATCCGACGGGTTCGTGCTGCAACTTCAAGAGCGTCGCTGTCACGTTGAGTAGAGCACTCTAAAGAGCGGTTTATTTTCTCCATTTCGATATTGGAGGTCCCGATATGTACCTGTAAATGAAACAACGCAGAAAGATCCAACTCCATCGGAAACAGAGGTTATTCGCCAGTTAGGTTGTCTGAAAAGGCATGAGGCAGCTGCAGCAGATGTCCTTTTTTCAAATACTGTGAAGAGGTTAGTAAAAATCCTGAGTGAGGCAACAGTTTCCGGGGGCTCGCTGGTTGTGCCGATTCACAAGAGAGGTGATCCCCGGGTCAGAATCGCATGGGTTAGTTTGGTAAGCACTGCACCTAAACTGTTCGCAGATACTATCTTAATAGACTGCATATTGCAGGCCTATGTACTATTCTAACCGATTTGCGGACTGTGAGGTCGGTCCTGCTTTGTGGCCAGACAGATTTGCAATTTTCATTGTTTGAACATCGTTGTCTTTTTAGCATTAACGGTCCACGATGGGGAACTTTTTCAGCAACGCAAAAATTAGATTGGAGTTGCTAAACACTGAATTTCGTTAGAAGTTGCATTGAATGTAAATAGATTGGTGGTGTTTTCGCATTCGAAATTACCCCCCATCTACAAGGTTCTTAGACGTATTGCCTTGCAATTTGTCCCTGTTTCTTGTCCATTTCACTTTTGGGCAGACGATGCTGTGGAAAAGAAATAAAACCAGAATATTTCCGTGTAACCCTAATGGTTAGAAAAAATGAAATGAATTGGATGTTTGCTTGAACGCCCTTCGGGACAGACCTCCAGTCATCCAGTCAATGTTACACTTGGCAAGCGCCAGACTCGAGTTTCTCTTTCAGTGGAGTTCATCAACGGTGTATACGCGCCACCGTACTGAAGGTAAGAATCCCGGGTATTCCAAACGGAGAGCTTGCGGAATGCAACAGTGAACAGATAACCTGAGGTCTGTGTGAAAAAGTGTACACAGGAGGGTAGCTAGTTAAACAAAGTGACACCAATCCCACACTATACGCAATTCACTGTGAATTCTGTGTGAACAGACAATTCGTAATCCAGCAGCTTTGTATGGTAGCTTTAGGATTGCGCACCACAGTTTGAGGTTCAGATGTTATTGATTAACTTGGTTCTTAATTTAGGGCATTAAACTACCCAATTACGGGAATTACAGTAGCTTATCACTAATTCGCAGTAGCTACTGGATCGGTAAAGCACTGGTGTGTTGGTGAAACCATTCCACAATCCCAAAGATTCATGGGACCTCACAAGATAGTCGGAAACGGTGGTCCTGAGGATCGAAATGAGAAACGATCTGGCAACAATAAACTACAGACGAATCTACTTGGCATCAGCGTAAGCACTTTGGGTGCAGATAAACAACAACGTTCCGGTCTCAGAAGCACTTATTTATAATTTTCACAATCATAATAATTGAGGACTTTCTTCAGCACACCTCGACGAACACCACTTAGGGGAATTTCAGTTAAACACTTGCTGATTAAGTGATCATATCACCGAGATACCGCTTAAGTGCAAAGAAATTTAAAAAAGATTCGTAAGGTTCATAATTACATTCTCCTGGAAAAATGTATGCAGGGGATGTGGTATTTTGTTCATACGCTCATCAAGGTGACATAATGAGATGAACTTGAACCAGAAAACACGAATAAAATACGACGATACAATACGATACATGAAGAATGTAAGAAGTTGTAAATTTTCGTGGCTAGCCAAAAAAGAAAAGCATGAAATCTGTAGCTTTTTCACAATGGCATAGCAAAAGGACAAGAATAGCAGTATTGATGACAATATTATGGCCACTTCCTCCGTTGAATGCAGAGTAAGGTGCATAATTTTCCAGATAGGAAACCGCAACTAATTGAGGGCTATCGAATGGGAGTGATCAAGGGTGGGACGATTCGACCCGTGGACTTTAAGTCTGGATTCCTGGTGTTAACTAACTGACCATGAATGCATGAGAAGACAGAAACGACTGATGTAAAAACGGGTGAATAGGCGTTCGAGGAATAAGATCTCTGCTGAACTGGGCATAAGAACTTAGACAGCAAGCCAATTCCTGGATTAAAACGATTTAATTAGAGACGTCAATGGCATGCTGATTTGTTTCCTGGATTTTGGCTTCTATGTTAGATCTTACAACTTCTAGACAGAACCCGTATGCTCACAGTCTATTTTTTTATCTGAAGTCGTAATTCGCCTTATCTGTCTCTGAATTTGGACGGCAGCCCCTGTTCTAAATGTGTGCAATGGATTGCTGCAACTCTTCCTTTGAACAACGGAAATTGATTTTGCTCTCCCAGTGTTCCTTCTTGCCCGTTCATCGCAATAAGTGGTCCACATCCTGATTACCTGTTCACCTTTTCTTTCCAATTTTGTCATTGTGACGGTTACGGAGACAACTTTGTCCTCATATGAGAACAGTGACGTTGATATTTACTCAGACAGGAAGGTATCTGACTTCGACCATGCGGACGACAGTGTTACTGAGTGAGTACCGAAGTAAGTTCCAGGTTTTTCTCGATTGTCTAAATGTTTGTGTGCGCATGATTGGTATGCGTTTTGCACGTTTGACGAGTAAAATGCTGTTGCATGATTGGATTGGCCCGAAGCCGCAATTTTTTCTTGCGGAGAAAATGTGGGTGATAAAGTTAGGCTTGCATATCCCTGTGGTTGTATCTCGTGTTGATCGTATATCGAATAAACATTCCTGGCGTGTACAGAAGGCTCGGCTGTCAATTTCTAATGTAAGGCATCTGCGGAGTTGACGGGACCTTGTCCTAGCGATCTAATTTCAGGTTCGCACATTAGCAGTTTAGTCGTTCCTGCCATCCGGCTAAGATCTATGACCGTTTTGATTAGTAGGTGTGCGAAGTCTTTTGGTTTTTGAGCACCGTTGGCTTTCTGGTGTCGGTGGAATATGCTGGGATAGCCTTGGGTGTATTTCGGAGTTTAGTAAACTGCTGGGTCTTAGGATTCAATCATTGTTAGATTTAACGTATGCAAATAAACTGAGGTATTTGGGACCTGTTTTGCGCGTATCTACATGACGTCCACCTGGGTCGCGTGCCGTTCACCGATGCTTTTAGTGGTCAGTTTATGATATGCCACAGAGGTTATGAAAACTAATCGTTGGATTGATTCATGTGGGTCCAGTTATACTGCTTGTTTGTATCCAAGATGTTCTCGTGAGCACTGGTTGGAGGCTGTAAGTGGTGTGGATTAGTGCCATAGTAACTGGTCTTCTTGAATTCGAAATCTGTTTTCCTTTTAAGTCGTTTATCTTGCTTTATTTTTCGTTTATTTCTGCCTCCACCATACAGTGTCGCATTGTGACATTCAAAACCGGAGGACTTTTCTTATTTTTTTATGAAGCTTGGCGCATAATCGTGGTGGAATGGCCGTGCACCATAACCACTGAGACCCACTACGCAAAGTTGGGAGCGGAGGTAGACCGACAACCGCGACCTCGAAACTGTAAGTGTCGTGGAGCCATTTAAAGTGTCATAAGGTCTGGTGTGGTAACGAGCCGTTCGACAGCGAGTTGCCGCCTAACACCAACATTAGTCGTTGTACACACTGAACTAATACACAAACGCATATTGTAACGATTGGAATTTAGTGCGGCACTGCTTAGCGGGACATGTAATCCACTTTTATGCCCTCGCAATACACTGAGTTAACCAATTCATCTGTCACATAATTCATCTCAATTCCCCGACGGAGACAGTTCGAGCTTAGTGTTTCCTAAAATGTCCTCCCACCAGATTACCTATATGAAATGCTAGCACATATCTGTTATTTTACATACAGGATGGACAGATGTAATGCAAAATGTTAGCATATGTTTCTTCTCTGTCTTAATATATTGAACCGGTTGGATGAACACAATGAATGATGGCATCAAAGCCGAAATGATATCACTCGCAACAGTACGCAAATTGCCCTCAAAAGAGAAATGTCAAAATGAGTCTTCTAAACATGAACATAAAGAAACTATACAGAGTTTTCATATAATTGATCCCCTTGACCAGAAAACCTCAGGCCAGTTGCGTGAGTACACTTAGAAAAAGTTAGAATTCTCGGGATAGGGACAATTGATATTTGCTGTCACACCACTTCCGGTTTTCTTTTAGCCGAAAACTCTTGATGGTTACTTTGAAGTCCTTTGTCAAATCAAGCATCCAAAGAAACCCTAGATTTATGTATTCAGATCACGCATGTATGGACATGAAATTCAGGTTGCTGTTAGAAGGATAGATCCAACATTTTTCGGAACAGGGAACGAATGATGTTATCAAACGGTGCTGGTAAGAACATTTCTACCGCAGAAGTGCACTTAGGATTTATGTGCTGCGCAATAGGTGTTCTTTTCTGGAAGGAATGGAAGATTTTTCATATATGAGAGTATTTGTGTCAGTTAGAGAATAAAACAGTAGAATATTTACAGAGAATTATTTGTGATCGAATACGAGTGCCAATGGGGTCCACAGTCAGGTCAACTCGTCGCAAAACAAGGAGACACCAAAGTCATCGAATTTAGCGCTGTCAATCAAAAGACGCTTTTTTTTCTGGATACCTATTCTCCTTGCATGAGCTTACATTACGATGGACAATTCTGTGCTAGTATGACATCTTTACCAGTAGTTTAAATGAATTACTAGCCAAAAATTTCCCGCATGCTGACACTATCGAAAGTTCCCAGTCGTTTTCCGTGAAATGTAGTCCTTTGTGATGGCTCTTAACTATATAGCTGGATCACGTACCTTACTGTTATTAGCTGCGATTAAATCATTCGTTGATCGGGTGAAGTGGGTGGATCAAGCAATAGACGGTTAAACAAGGGATCTTGATGCAAATTTGGAATGGGTGTGTCCTGCGCGTGAGTAAAATTAAATGACCTTGAATGCATGCGCAAGTCGTGTTTTCTCTCATACCCCTTGTTTCTTCCATGTCTACAGCAAGACAACTCATAAAATGTGATTGCCTATTACCTACTTTGCAATATGTTTGATGCCCTTCGGACATTTCACTGAGGTGGTAAACTCAACGAAATACGGATACAAAATCGGTAATTATTTTGGTTTTCAGTACCACTCAAGCTGAATGGCACCCACGGCACTCTTTTAAAGGCACCTAATCTCAGAATTCATGTACGAGATCTTGCAAAGAAAAGCAGCCAAATGAACAAAGAAAGGTGTTGCTCATAGAATTCATGAGGGCGGTCCGATTTGCCAACTAATTTCGACCTGACTACATTGAAGAAGTTCAGTTTTGTTCATCTCAAGCCAAGACATAAACAGTTAGGAAATGCAAGGAAAATTTCCGGAACGTTAACTAAATTGAATAGTGGGAAGTTTGATTTGTCATGCGCACTCATCAAACAGTATCTATGTTGAACTGACCTTTGAAAACTGCAGAGACTATATGCAGTTGTTTTATCCTCGTTAGGAATCATCAAGGGCATACACCTAGCGCATCAGAAACTAGACGCCAGTCAGGATGAACGATCGTCAGATGGGACCAATAGGACGTTGGACTTGTGCGGTGATTGCCGTTATTATACTAGGAACAAATGTGCGAGTTAAATTTAAGTAGTTTGCCGTGATTTGGGACAATTAAAGGAAGTGGGATAGATGGTATCTAATGGTAACCATGACGGAAGCACTCGGACCACAAACTGCTTCCGTATGCATAAATGTGAGTTTCTGGATGATTCTGACCCCCAACCAATCGCAAAAGAGTCGGTTTCCAAGATCGTACAGCGATCCGAAGTACTTGAACTATTTCAGCTCGGTGACCCATGTTGATCAGACAGCGAGTGCTGAAGATCATCGGCAGTTTGACTCCCTGGAGGGCGAGGTTCTTAGACAACCGTTCGCTTATCTTATCCCCCGCCCGGTCTGTGACGGAGGTGAGGAAAATGTCTATTTCGGAGATACTAAAGTTCTCTGAATACATGGCTCATCGATGTACCTTGGTAAGATTAATTAAGAGATTTAGAAATATGAAGTTTTGAAATCCGTACATTCCGAATCGGGGCAGAAAACTCAGGTACAAGTCCGTTTTCTGTTACTATATCAAGTACTGCATTAATATTTTTAACTCCAAGTTGTAGATCAGAGAGCAATTTGGTCCTTCAAATACTCTTCTAAAGATACTGCCAGAGTACATTTGGGATAGTTTGGAAAAGAAGTGAAGTGAAAATATCTGTTTTATTGTTTCTATTTGGACATGGCTGCATGCTGACTTCGTGGTGAAGACCTGTTACAAAGTGTAGGTGTGAACAGCAAGAATTGAAGTCGTCTCGGAAGTTCTGATCGGTTTATTCACTAAAGTAACAATTGCCGGTTAATTGCTGATCAGCGTGCAACACAAATTTTCCTCCATTGAAATGTAAGTCACTGACGTGTTTATTTTCAGTTATTTGTACAAATTAAACTTCATTATTACCCCTTGTTGGTTCTCCTGTTTGTTTTAGACAACTCTGTTGGACAATGTCAGGCAACACAACTCTGGATTGCAAAACATTCGGTCAGAGAAAATCGACTGTTAGATTCATAACTCTTCCACCAGTTTTATCTTGGTGGGTGATGATCGCAGGAAAAGTACACCTTTTCAAAGTCTGCATGTAGCTAATACCCACGATCTGTTCGTTAAGGCAGCTTTAAGCCGAACTGTAGTAATTGTATTAGATAAAAATGATCGCCATATTCAAATGTAGGCTGGGGTGTTTCGCAACCAACTTTTACCGGGACAGGTGTCGCATAACTGAGAGAACAACTGAGCAAGTGTGTTTCGGGAAATCTATGGGATATCTAGTTTTCCGAGGCAAAAAAAGTATCCTACCGAGAATAAATCGATAATGTTGAGACAGATCCACGTTTCCTTAAGACGTGAGGGTTTTCAACTGCGCAAGCCGATTAGACCTACTAAATTAGAGTAGAGAAACTTTACTTGTGAATAAGGATGCTTGATTTCTGCTCTCTTGCTGCCTATTGCTTAAAAGCACCAGGTGTATTTCTTGGCATGATATTATCGAAATGTATGGGTTAGGCGAAGTTACCTCTGGAGCGAGAGAAGAGTATATGCGATTCCGCTAAAAGTCAGAACGATCATGGTAAATTTGAGCATAATTTTGTTTCTTCCACATGCGTGGTTTGACTACTACTCTATCCGATTGCATATTCGGACTACAAGAAAAACTGTAAGTGAATAGAAGATGCGGCGATAACTGGCTGAAAGTGACCGTGTAGGGTCAGCTTTTCACATTTGGAATGTAATACAAATTTTAAAAATGGTCCCACTGAACAGGCTACAAATTAAAGGGTTGTGGCAAGAAATGTGCATGGACAACCCTTTCATTAGTTCGCCATGTCATATCTTCTTCATAAGCATGAAGATGAAGACTCCATCTTCGAATGCAAACCACAGGGGCAGAGCTAAGTAGGAACTTACGGGCTTCGTGATCATAGTAATGATAAATCAAAAATATAAAAGCTGTATGAAGATAATTCACAACCAACACAAGAGCAGTTTGATAGTCTCACAGGCTCCGTTTTTCGTATACACCACAATGAAAAACGTTTGACTATTACTTGCAGGAATTGTACAGTACTGACACTTTTACCAACAAACGTAGTGCACTATGAAAGTAATACTATCGCCATATGAACTGTAACGTGAATGTAGGCATTTAGGAGGGCTCATTGTCAATAAGGTGGAAGTAAATATGTGAACAGACAGACTTGTGAACCGCATTCTTTCATCCGTGAGATTTCAAACGACAAGAAAATCACTCGCGGTCAGGAATTCGGTCCTGTACTCAAATAGCTTCATGGTTGATAATGGTCTGATGCTTTGGTAGTCGAATAACAATGGAGCTGTCCTTGGCCAACTTGAAAACTACCAAGCCTGTTATTTTCTACACGTCCGACTGAAACGACCCACATTCCTCATCTGGTGACCTCAACACACCTTGAAAAAATCACGAAATGGTGATCAGCTTTCCGAGCAGTCACGGTAGAAAAACTGTGCATCTACAGCAACGTAGCATGAAAATAAACAGACAAATTTGTGACCCGGAATGGGCACAACAGCAGAATCCAAACAAATTATTCATTATTCGGGTGAATTGTTTTCGTTTAGCACTACCATTTTGTCTGCTATTTCTGAATCAATCTACATGTTTTTCCTTCTTTCTTTCTGGATTAAGTAAACAGGCTGTCCAGTTTATCATTTTTGGCGTACTTTTAATTATTCTGTTTTGTCGGTATTTTCAATTTGACTATCCATAATTGATCCTCACTTATCAGCCGTCATGTTTTATGATGATCATATCAAATAGATCGGAAAAAATGTGAGTTGCCCTAATAGTCATTTGTTTAGCGTGATCAAAATCCATTATTCATTAACGATTTGACGTAGGTTGCAGTTACATCAGATCTGAAGTGTTCACGAAATCGTTTTTCACGAAGTTCTTCCGTTCACCTCATTGTATGATGTATTCGGAGGATCATAAATCGGCCGCATTAAATTATTTTTAGAAATCACTACAATGCTACCTATATAGCCTGGGCTATTTTTACTCTTGGTTAGATGAGTTGTTGGCGAATTTCAAGTTAGAGCTGGGAAAGCGTTTTCTTTCGGCTTTCTTGAGTGATCCCTGGTGATGTGAGATCCGCCAATGGGTATCCTACGAACAAACTCTGTCGCCGAATAAACTAGCGTGGAAACCATCTGATTTTCGAATCCACAGATTCAACTTATGACCGTTTCAGTTTGGAGAAATTTTTTCGACCGGGAACACGTCATCGGGAATAGCCCAGAATGTGCCTAGTTCGGAGTCACGCAGACCTTTGGTTGCCTACGCGGCCCGAGTCAAAGCTCTTTGTTTATCTTTCGCACTAACTAGTAGAGGATCTGTTAATCAACATTTCACTTTTAGTGGACTTATGCAATTTGGACACGGGCAGAAATTTAAGTCCGGTTTATTAAAGTCGATAACTTAGGTGCGAATCGGAGGAAAAGAGGATAATAGCAAAATCACCTAACTGATTCGGCTGCCAGAATTCTTTCTCAGTCCCTTAAATTGTAGTCTTAAAATCAAAAGTTTTCCAGGTTTCTCAACAAACCATTGCAAGAAATTATTAATTGAAAATGTGAGGAAGCCACAAAAAGGGCAATTCTCGTTGAAGGCCGTTGACAGTTTATTGAGGTTATGACGACCAGTATTTTGCAAGCACCCTAAAATACCTCGCACTACCGTTGACGATAAATCCTCCACAGAGTGTGGTAATAGCACAAAGAACAGATCGACGAAATCATTCATTATCGTTTTTTCTAACTTCCTTTGCTAACGAAACAACAAGATAAATTATTTTTCGTGAAGGGAATGGCGATCGACTGAGGGCCGCTAACTGAAAAAGTTGTCGGCGGAAACAGGACCGCAATCGTGACCTTCCAGTTAGGACAGCACGATGTTCACCGTTTGATTGCCACGGCCCCTTCTCTAGGGTAGAAATTATTACGTGTAGCCAAGAACTCGATTTTTGACGACCGTAACAGTGACAAAATCAGATGACCAGGAAAGTTACTTCACAGTGGCAAGGAAATTCGATGTAAAATGCTACTAAACGAAATATAGATAAATCCGAGATTCGGAATAAGACAGATGGAACAGCGGTATTGAGTAACTGGCGTGTGACAAGCCTCAAATAAAATCATGTACCGTAGATATCACCAAACCGAAGGCCAGTGATCATCTGCGAAACACTGAAAGAGTTAATGGGATCAAGCTAAGTGTTTGGACTTGGTCGCAGTTATGGCAACTGCTGCTGCAATCGACAAAAACATTTAGTACTTGCTATAAATTGATTCCAAGCAGTCTTTTCCCGGAAAAAACTTGAACAAAAAACACCATAGCAGTGTTACCTGACTCACTTTAGGAAATACGTCACTGTGTCTACTCTGACACAGTGACTCTGACACCAATGACGATATCCGAAATGGCCATATTTTTATCAAAATAAAGTAAGTACAACTGGTGACTCGACCTGCTTACACATTTTCGGTGTTTATCCTGAGTTAGCGATCGCCCCAGCAAACTGAAGTATTTTGGAGTTCTCCATAAAAAAGCTTTCTAAGCTATGTTCAAGTTCTGTAAATTTTCTGCGCTCAATTAGTGATGAGCAATCACTGAGATCGGTGTGCTACTGTGAGATGAACTTTGACCTTGGCAGTCTGGCCACAATTCGTCAACCAACTTAATAACCCACATTTTGATACGTTCGGCTGCTCCGTTCTTCTGAGGTAGATGGTTGAGCATCTACAGGTGAAGCAGCAGGATCAATGGGGTTGAACACATTGCGGAATCAGTTGTATGACTGGGTAAGTTAACACTTTATTACAGGTGGTGACGATGACTGGATCGACCGTACCGTACCATGGACCAACTTAGGGAGAACCTCGTAAAGTAATCTTATCTTCATCCTTCAACGGAGGTGGGAGGACAACCTTACACTTGGGATCTGGTGTTAGTCCCTGTGCTTCTGGATGCTCAAAGCCATACTTCCTGACGAAACACTATGGTTTGACTGATTATTTTTCGATCAACACCTTTGCTTGTTTTAAAGCGTCGTCATTTCAAGGTTTGTGATTTATTGGATACAAATCTGTGTTCATGAAATAATTCACCATGTGATAGCATCGCTCAACTCACCATAAAGAAACCATGGAAGCACTGTACAGCTGTTTCATTCTTGGTAGGAATCTGTGTCTCGCACAAAAGACCATTGTTATTCTGAGCCAAATGCAATTAGACCCGATAAAGTGCCAGTGGTTTTCGTAAATGATTAATGGAATTCATTGGGAATTCCTAAGTTGAATTGGGTGGTCAACATTAGGAATGAGAATATCCGTCATGGAGTTATGAAAAAACTGACAAATCTGAATAATCGGACGATTTATGGCTTTGTGGATGGGGCAAAGGGAATTACAACTAGGGAGAACTCAGGGAAATCCACTTAGAACTAATGAATCGTTCTTTTTCAACTCCACTTATTGTTGACACACTGCCCCACGAGGTTCAACTGCAATGTATGACAATTACATATTTTGAAAGGAATACACAAAACCAACGTTTTCTGTTTTCTTTTAAACCGTATTCTAACTTGCTCTGGTAAGCCCGCAGCTTATGCTAAACCACAAAATGTATTCTCAATCCCAAAAAATGCACATAAGTAAGTATTCTATGCACATGTAGATTCTCCCTCCCGATAGAACGGCGGGAATAAGCGAAAAACCCACATTTGTGGTACTTTCTTGTGTTGAACGTTGATTCCTTGTGGAAAAATCAGATTGTGAAATTTGTTAAATGCACCGAGCACCATCTTTGCAAGATAAACGTGTCTACTGAAAGGTGATCACAAATTAGAACGTGAGAAAAGGTCTCAAAGAATTCTTCCGATTTGTCTAAGCAGCTGCTAATTCTAGTTAAATTAGTTGTTTGAAAAGCTGCGAAATTTGATGATATTTTCGAATATTGCTGCAGTCACTAACGAAACCTCTGAACAAATCAGCGATGGTTGCATTTGTTACCAGGCCTAACAGGTAGCAGAAGGCAACCAGAGAATAGCAAGCAAAGTAACTCAAAGAAACTAGTGTTCCAGCGCAGTTTTATACGAATCTTACGAAAGATCATTTCTGAACTTATGTGGGCTATTATGATTTCTCGATGAAACTCGGGTTGCTCTGATGGGGTCATCAAATTCTTCTAGTGGATACGGGTCTTCCAAATGCAAGTTGCTTCCTCGTAATGAAAATCATTCCTTGGTTGCACACTCTTTTGAGAATGTAGTTCCATTCGCAGTCCAGTAAATAAGGGAAGCGGGTTGTGGTGACCAGAGCCATTATTATTAATATTATTAATATTATAATTATTATTAAGCAATAACAAGCCGAGTACAATTCTGCCATGCAATCTACGGGTTTGACGAGTAAATTGGTTCAGATTACACGGTTGAATAATCAGCATTTCAGCCATTCATGAATGTTTGTCGCGGATCCCGTGATTTGCATAGCTGACTCAAAGGTCCCATTGAAAAAGATGCATATCCTAATTTCCCTAGTAAAAGAATTAATAGGTAAAATTTAAAAGATTACGGGTAGATTTACGTTTAGGCTATCCAAATCGTTATCCAAATAATATTTCCGTCTAGTTGAGGCTGCATGTCGCGACCGTGCAATTACTGATTAAAACCGGACGTGCATATAACAATAATAGTAATTTGGCGTCAAATAGCAAGACAAGCCTCACTGACCGCTGCCTTTTCCCCAGAGTTGCACGTTTCTATAAAAAGACATTATTCAGAGGGGACAAGCAATGGACCTACACAGGCGGGAAAAGATAAGATGCTGCTGCAGCCAACACACGGACCACAGTCTAACTGTACAAACGCATTGTTGCAATTATTCTGATTCGACAGAAAATGACAACACGATCGCCACTGTTCGCGGTTCATTGCCATATCCTTCAGTGTCTCCAGTCAACTAGTCGATGGGTCTTTAGGACCCCAATCACGAAAACGTGAGACACGTAATTTACTTAAGTTCGTTGTACATTTTCTCATCCCACATTGCTACATCATCTGTTGACCTCCACATGGCTTGTTTCATTCCTTAGGAGGAATACAAAATAGGGCACGGTATGGTGGACGAGTTTTCGACATACGCAACACATGACCCAACACCAACCAGCGTAGTCTACTAAGTTTCATACACTGAAACAAGGTATTCTCAGAATTGGCTCCTAGTATTGGATTCCTTAGCTCCGCATTACTTACCCGGTAACTCCATCCAATCCTAGCGAAATTACATAAACATCGGTAATCGAAAACCTCCAACCCACGAACATCTCCCTCCCACACACATGCTCAATGTCTCGCAACCGTACAACAAAACTGAGCGCACTGCGGCACAGTACACACGGCCTTTCAACCTCAGTGAAATATCAGGCCGACTCCACAAGTGCTTCAGTCCAGCGTGAGCTGCTCGAGCCTTCGACATACGAGTGTTGACCTCCACTGTCGAGGTACCATCGTTGGACACGCAGCTACCAAGGTAGATGAAACGGTCCACAGTCGTTAGTTCCTCTCCATACAGTACCACGTTCGGCACTACTGTCGTCCAGTCCTGTAATATCACTTTGTCAAACCGAACAACTGACCTCGAGAGCCTATCTAATGCGCGTTGGGCATGTTCCGCGGATTCGAACAATCAAATGACGTCATCTGCGTACTCGTAATCACACACGAGTTTCCCAGTTCGATTGTCAAATGCTGGAGACCTCCCAGATCATCTTCCATCGCTTCGTCCATTACAACACTGTACAGGATTGGTGGAATGGGACACCCTTGTCG
>LUCM01004243.1:104489-111759 GCA_008360955.1 Fasciolopsis buskii | reverse complement strand
AGGGCAGAAATATGTCTTCATTGGTCGAGACGAACGTCTGTCCATAAATGGACGTTCTCTTTTGACAACTAATGCTTGACTGGGTGGGATTCGACTAATGTACTTCGGGCGTATTTTGTTAGAGTTCTTTTGTATTTAGGGCACATATGATAACTGGCAATGATTGGCAAACTTTTCTCATGGTCGGGGTTTTATTTTGAACGAGTCAACAAAATAAAGAAATGCTTAAATAAACAAACATGCGCAAGCATAAGAATAACGATCGTCGTTCAGGTTATACTGTTTCCCCTAGTTAAAGACCCACATAAAACAGATTACCTATGACGCATTACCTCCATACTGGGCCCCAAGACAACCAAATCACTGGACTGTTCGTTCGAAAGAAGTAAAACTATCGCTATTTTCGTTTGTTCCTCAGTGCTTCGAAGGTATTTCTACTCTAGACTCTATGCTATAAGCTTTACTCAAAAACATTGTTCATTTTCGCTTTTGTTACAAGAACATTTTGTCTACTGGATCCGCAATTTCATGGCTTTTATTCCGTTCCTGGTCTACCAGCTGATTTCAGTTTATGCCCGATAATCGGTTCTCTTCTGTGAGGCAAATCGATCCGAAATCTTAGATTGTGTGGAACTGATACAGTTCGTGTCGCAAAACTTCATTTGAGATATAACTGGGGCCGTATTTTTTATTATTCCCGAGGCATCGCGTTTCAATAGAATTATCACAGAAAGGTTTACGAGTTGCCATTCACACGAATGAATGTACGAGTGAGAAGTTTTTCTTTTAGTCAATGGGATATTTGCGCCAATTTCTCTTAACGGTGTGACCGATCATGTTGGCAATTCAATCCTTGTTTACAGCGCAGTGGTTGCTTTCACAGCTCGGAAACCGAGGCCTATCGACCGGCGACTGGATGCAAGACAACGGACTGACTCATGACACAGATCTTTTTCTAGGTCAACAAATGTTTACGCGTTAGGTTATTCAAACGATTTAAAACTGGTAGACACAATCAACATGACTTCAAAATTTGAAATGTGAGTTAAGGCCCGAGGTTCATTGCCACGCCTGTGTAACCCGGCAACCGTATTGCGTTGTCCCCTGTTGGTGTGTCTCAGCGACCGATTCCATACGGGTTCAAGCGCCGAGAGTAAAAACCCGCAGCTCATATCATTGTTGCCAAGGCGATTACTGTTAATTAAAAGTAGACTTTCTCCCTAGCATGCGATGAATCTAGTGCTTGTCCAGTTGAGTTACTGTGTTAGAAACCCCAAAAGGACACCCCAGTCCTAGATATATGAAAAGATCCAATGAAAAGTTAGCTTCTATACCATGCACTGGGACAATGTTCTTCGAAGTGGTAGCTTGATCAAATTGAAAATAACGGAAATAAAATTAACCAATGTGAGCCAAAGCCCCGAAAGCTTAGCAACCAGCATCAACACGAATACCAGTATATCAGCTACACCTCAGATTAGTCTTGCTGGAAAATAACTTTTCTGTGCCAATCTACTCTGCATGCCGCTATGGGTTAAGCTGTCCAGTGGTAAGCTGGATGGGACAAAAGAGTATCACTTCCAACGAGTAAGACAAATCCATCTTACTTTTCTTGCTGCGATTTTACAGTCTGAACCACAAACCATTAATTTATCATTAACTTTTACCTGAATTTATCTTTTTTCTCCGTGTTTTTGCAAGTTTCGCATACAAAATTGTACACAGGGTTCTAGTGAAACACTTGCCCCGAGGTTAACACCAGGGACGATAAAACGGTGAATTTTCGAGATTCGACCTCATCACTGCCGGCACTTGGTTCTCCTCTCAGTATCTGAGAGATCGTTTGTTATCTTTTATTAATGAAATAACAATGCACATCATGTTAAGGAATTGGGCTGCGCCAACAGATTGGTGCCTGGGGGAAGTGGATCGGCTGTGGTGGGATTCGGGCCAACGACCTTCGCATCCAGGCGCCACGATCATATCCATTTTATTACTGTAAGTTACACGACTTTTGTGATATAAATGAAAAAGGAAACTGACAAACTAGGGGATGTCTCGGCATCTTGAACGCCTTAGGCAGTGGTTTGCAGTACCACTCTTTGAAAACAAAGTGTAATAATGTTAACTTTTTTATTGACAATCTTTTGACGTTATTTTCCGGTTCTTTGGTTCTGCCCCCCCCCTCCCTTTTATTTTTCATTGGTGTACAATGAAAGTGACCAATTTTGTCAGCCTGTGAACTTAAATGGTCTGTTCATCGAATTTGGAATCAACCCTATTAGCTCTAGTTCTCTTTTGGGATGTTGTTGAAGAAGGTCGATGGGCTGACCAAGCTACTGAAGTTTGTAGGTTCACGGAAATCCTAAGTTTCACAGAAAGGAAAACTAGCTGTTAGGGTTAATACAAAATTAACACATGGATCTGGGTCCACTGTCCTTGAACGCATTGTATAGTAAGTTAGAAATGGTTTCTCATCCGGTTTTAAGTTGCCAATTCAAGATAAAATCGACAGCGGCAGGAATTTAGCCCCGAAAGAAACGTTTAGATTTCAGTTGTAGAACAGGATTTTTTTGAACCATTTAACAGCACGAAATCAAACCAAGGGGAATCGTCTATATGGTATCAGCAGTTGTTTCAGTTTGTCGTGCAACCGGTCATTAAATTAAGATACTGGATGGGCATAAATAATTCACTCCAGAGGAGTGGACCGACGCGCACCAGCAATTACTGATGAATGATGGTCTGCTTATATCGAGTTGATTTGGTCGGCTCGAAAAATCTTAGGATGTAGTTCAGGCATATCTGTTGACTCGATCTGAACAAGTCAGCGGATAAATAAAGCATATGAACGATGAGCTTTTCATGCTCGTTTCACGGGTACATTTATTGCCAGAACGCTTTAATCCATCATCACTCTATTTTGAAGCTGCTGTTTCCTCACCTGCGAAAGCTGTTTTTAAATCCGTGTATTAAGGCCTGCGTAACTCACTCATTTGCTCTGGGTTCGATCCCCCAAACTAGATTCGGCGGCTATGCATCTCAGTTAATTAAGTCTTGCAAGACAAATTAATGTGGCATTCCGAGTGTCAAGGGTTTGGAGGGCGAGCTCAAGTGTTAGGTAGCATGATGAAAAATCTGATTACGTAATTAAAACAATTGTGATTGCAACAAGACTGTTTGGTTTTATTGTTCAGCTTTGCTATCGCATTAACCGATGAGGGCTGTAATTTGAACAGGTGAAAAATCAATGCAATAAGCATCCTCACTGTGTTAAATAGCCCAACTCAGGCTCTTTCAGGAAGTATCTTGAGCGTAGAATCCCCATGATGCATGCCCACATAAGAACGACGTGGTAATTAAAACATGTTCACGTCCATTAATCACATGTAACCATGATGTAAGATGCGCTGATAGGTATGAAGATGTGACATGAGCAATTCAACTAACAGTACAATATTTATACATAATGCATCCGTTGTCCAAATGTGTCCAAATTTTAAGCTGCATGCCCGAAGTGACAAGGTGGCTTGTCGAGGCTCGTACGCCATCGCTTTCCCCGGTCAATGAGACCAAAACGATGATAAAGCTGAAAATCGATGAGCACCCTTGTCCCAATGCAAGAGCAATAGGACCAAGATTTCATTTAAATAATTCCTGCCCAGATAATGAATATCATACAGAATTCAATGACACTAATTAAAACATTCAACCGCTGATCATCTAAAACTGCGAAAACGAGTTTTCATTGTGACAACTATGTGCTTTAGTTCGTTTGTTATTGGGAGGAATTTCTGTGATATCGCTCTATTCATGCCAAAGTTTTACTCATATTATTTCACTGCCAGAATTATTTTTAACACACAATTTTGAAAACTCCATCCGAAAGAATGTGGCTTAATCTATTTAAGCTTGGGCGACTTCCCGTTTCTGTTGGCTTACAACGGGCGCCAGTAGTCCTGAATAAATGTGAACATTATCAGAAAACGCGATCTGTTCAGAGCACTGTCAAGAGTATAGATAACAACATGAAAGTGCAAAGTATGGTACGCTTCCTGTTGAATTTGAGAATGTACCAATAGACACTGTTTGTAAGCACAGTGCGTTGACAGTTGGTTACTGCTTCACGCCATATATCACTTCTGGCAGGGGGTCTATCAAAAAAGCGCACACTACCTAGAATTCAGCGATTTATGTGCACGTTGATGGCACAGTGCGACGAGTCAGAATAGTTATCCATTCACAAACATCGGGTACTTCATTCCCCAACAGAAAATCAAAACAGATTAGTCCTTTTTCTGAGCCATAGGTGGAATTCATTTATCCCTTTTGGGATTTTATGAGCACGAAGTATTGCACAGAATGATTCTTCCGCATCTGACCATCAGCGTGCATCATGGATATATCTTCTACGGTATTCCGGCGCATCTCATAGTCTACGGATGGCCTTTCCAGTCGAAGAGGTGCATCTGGTTCTCACCATACGTCAGTTTTTCCCAAATAATCCCGCGATTAATTCGCATGATGATAAAGTACTGTTATCCATGCAGTGGACTTTTACTAATTCTGTGGAACTGTGGGACTCACGGTGAAAAATTGGATATACAAAGGAGTCCGTTAATTGTTTTATTGAGCACGATCACAAATAGGAAATGACTTAATTAAATCCGAGATAGTGTTCATAAGCTTCAAATACCTCCACTATAAACGAACCGCACAGAAGACGAAATTTGGACAAAAGATAGCCACCCTTACTGTTATTAATGGGTTATTGCAATCCACAGCAAGAATTTGAAAATCAAATTTCACAACACTTGTGATCCTTAGCGAAGCTTAAGTAATTCGGATCTTTTGGTTCAGATTACAATCTATCGTTTCAGAATGATTCATTCTGTAGCACCAGTAACAAGTAACCACTGGAAGTTGTGAGAGCAAAGCACAGTTGTTTCGTTCACCTTCGAAGTCGTTAGCTATGCACATCCACCGTGCTTGACTGGGAGGTGGAACCAAGAACATCACAGCCTCATCTGTTTCGACCATGTCCCAGTTCTCGCCGGTTTGGTTTTCGGGTTCCTCATAGTTGCCATTCTAGTTCAGTTTTCTCTAGACCTGTTACTTTCTACTTGAAACGTCTTGTTATTCGTGGGGCTCTTTCTTACCTATGCTCAAGTCCAACTCAGGTGCCACTCCTTCAAACAAACAGCCTTTACTGGTTGTAAACAGCTTTTCTGCGTATTTAGTCATTTAAGGGCACAATTCCTTTTAAAAAATCATTCTTAGTCGGAACAAATTCTCAGTGAGGAAAATATGGTACTCAGACTGCATCCCGTTTTCCGCGGAAGAACTAAAAAGAAGTTGAGTTCTTTTTTCCCAATAACATTTTTTCCTAGTTTTAAATGCGTCTCATTGTAGAAAAAAGACTTTTTAGATCTTCCAATGTACTCATCGGTATCTGGTTTTTTCTCTATAGTGAGTGACTGAGCTCATTCAGAACCTTAAAAAGCTTTTCTACTTTGCGCGGCTATGTAAACTGCGGTCGGAGACGAGATCCTAACGCTGGAGTATCTAGTCCGACTTCTAGAAATCGCCACGGCAAAACGAGTGTGTCCTGATTAGTTGGCGTCCCACCTGATAGCGTTGATCCATGTTTTCACTTTTCTTCAATACAGAAGCTCCAACCCAAACCACAGAACTGGTAGTTTTGTGATCTCCGTGTTTGAGCTTTGTACCCAAACCACTGAAAACGTCGTCGATGAACGTTGACAAATTTGAGAATTGGCTGAATAATTTCTGCAAAATTTCCTAGGTCTCATCTTTTTTGTTCTCTTTAGATGCTAGATCCAATATCTAGCTTTCAACAGCTGATGTGCTCAAAAATTAAGCGCGAAAATGAGCAATAACCATAGGAGGGACTATCGGATTCCATGAAAGCAGCCTTACCAGCTCTGCCATGGACAGTGCTCGAAATGTTGTAGAGAACAGAGTTGTGGGCAAGTCCTCTGTGGTATATCTGGTGATAATCGTCTATTCTGGGAACCTTCACTCTCCGTGTGTCACAATGAGACACCCTAACTACAGAGAGAAGTGGAGTGCCTCTTCGATAACTTCGCAACATGTGTGTTGTCTCATTATCGTCCTCAAGACGCATTTTTAAGTGCCGGCAGTCAACGTTTACATGTTTACGAAAACCGATGCTCTCAGTTCACATATCTACACTCCTGTCCCTGGAATGACATGAGGTCCATTGCTTCGCAAGTACGCCATAGAATGATTGTGCATTGTAGCTGCAAGGTCCGTAAAGGTTGTATAGAGTAATGTATAAAGCAGCTTCTGCAGCACTACTCAACCTTTGTTCAAGTCCGCACTTATAGCTCATTCACAACTAAGTGCTACCTGTTGGACGACTATATGTTCATCTTTTGAGCTCCGGTGATCAATCGAGCGGTTCATGCATCTTTTGGATGATACTTGATCAATCCTGGAGGTCCCGTGCATCCGATTTTATCCGGTAATTCTGTAGGAGTTGGTTCGTCCATTTAATAGAAGTAACTATGAGCAAAAGGTAAATTCTGTTCTGTTGATTGAACAGTCTTCCCTCTTGGCTGTTGGTTGCAACGGTAGAAACAACTGTCTTCGCATAGCGGATACCGTCTCTCCGAGACTTTCAGGTCTAGGTTGCGCCCCATACTGGTATAGTCCCTTTGTCGACTGGCTTAGAGGGCCGTTAACGCTAATGCTTACTTCATTCTTGCAGAGCTGCAGGATAGAAGTGGATGGCTTGCGGGGGTCAAAGAGCCCTATGAACACAAAAGTCTGCCAGCTCAGAGGTGGTAACGTCCCCAGTAACCTGCACACAACTACTCATGAATAGCCAGCGGGTGGGTTGTAGCAACAATACAATATTGCAAACATAAGTATGGATCGGCAGAAATGGTGGTCAGTTTGCTAGAACCTGGTGTGAATGCGGACAGTTTATAAAGTAAGAGTTTACCTTGATTTTATGGACCGTCAACTGCTGGTTAATTTTTCACTGACCGAATATGGTTTTGCTCAGTCTTCCTTCAATCGAAATAAAAAAAGAATACATTGGTAGATTGGATTTTTTACTCTGTGGTGAGTGTTACGGCAAACGGCAGAATTCTATTCGCGAGGGCCTGCGCAGTAAATCACTTGGGTCAGCTCATTGAGGGAGAGCCGTTGTAAAGCAACAGAACGTGATCGAATAGGACAATGAAGGAGAAAAAATAGTGTGAAAGCTATCCTACCTCAA
>LUCM01004243.1:96989-101989 GCA_008360955.1 Fasciolopsis buskii | reverse complement strand
TGGCAGCCCATTGCGCTTTTCCTGGAGGAGTAACGAGCGCGATTGTATCGATTTCCAATCACTCTATATTTAGCTCCCTTATGACTTCTATTTTATCAGTGAATGGAAAATTGAATTGACAAATATATGCAAAACTTATCATGAACTTACTTCGTACTTATTTAGTTGAATTTTCGGTTGCACCTCACAGAAAGCTGACAAAATGGCATTGTACCAACTTAGGGTTTGTAACGTGAATAGGATAAAAATGACTACGAAGAGAAAATCGATGACTCACAAATATATTGTGTTTTATTGAAGTCAGAATGCGGTTGGTGTTCGATTACCTTTGCAATGTGCTAGTGTGTACCCTCATTTTGTTATCCCTCGCTTTCTATTTGTTATAGAACTGAACCACGTAATTTAAAAATTGAAAACCGCGGTTTTGTGCCTTGGACCACAGATTCAACCTCGATACAAAATACGACAATCGTATGCCTTTGTGTTTTTACTAAGCAGCCAGACTCTTAACCTGTGCCGCAATGTTCGCAAAAAGACAACAGCATCCAGAACACTTGGTTCAAACACAACCGATGCCGGAAATTAATCGGCTTTTGCAGGTCGCCGTGGATAGAATAAACGTCTCTGGCAATGTGGAAACTACTTAGTTACGATTACTGACGTTAACAGTTTACTGTTATGAAGTCTACTAGAGAAAATTCGACAAATTTGATTAAATTCAATTTCAAAATGCCCTTGATTCTGGAGATGTTTCAATCCATTCGTTTCGGTTTGGACAACCACTAACCTTGCGGTAACGTGCTCCGGTTGTAGTTGCTACATTAGAGCATCACCGGTTCAAAAAGAAAAGAACGAGGTCGACCGCAAAATAGTAAGTCAAAAAGCTACACAGAAAAAGAAAGGTTTCAAATATAATAACGCCAGTGACTGCGGCACTAGGCCATTTCGTCTGTGGTCTCCAACTATTGCTTCGGGAGATCCCGTGGACCACCAACCCTGTTGTCTAGCTGCATCCACATGCTAGCCACACCACTGGTTAAAGTTTTCATACTTTTTACCCATATCATCGATTGGCCACCCTAACCAATCTTCACTCATTACCTTCCACAAAGGATAGCATACAACGAGGCAGGCGTTCCGTGGGTAGGCGAAAAAAAGTATCGATCACTCAACCTATTCTGATTCAGAGCCTGTTCCGTATCTTGAACCCTAAGGCACAGAACCTGACGCACAACCTCTGAGTTATTCATAGAATTCCAAAATCTTATTCTATCAACACCACGAACACGGTGGGGTTCAAATAACAGAAATCTTCGCCTATCTACTGATCTCAACAACCACGTTTCGGAGCTGTAGAGCAGTAACCACCTCAGTGCTCTTTTGTATACCCTTACTTCGATCGATAACCGGATGTCAATTCGATGACAGAGATGTATCAAATTAACAAGTATCAATATGG
Source organism: Fasciolopsis buskii (assembly GCA_008360955.1). Lineage (NCBI taxonomy): Eukaryota > Metazoa > Platyhelminthes > Trematoda > Plagiorchiida > Fasciolidae > Fasciolopsis > Fasciolopsis buskii. Next base: position 100,530 of record LUCM01004243.1, on the reverse strand, counting down.
TCTGCTGTTTGACAAAAAATATTTCATCTGATACCCAGATGTCAGGTGAGATACAACTGTCCAAGTAAGTAAATCTATCCGTCTCACCCAGTTGTTCTCCTGTAACAACAAGGTTCGACTTTGAGCCAATCCAATCATGCAACAGCATTTTGCTCGTCAAACGTGAAAAACGCATACCAATCATGCGCACACAAACATTTACAGAAGCGAAGAAAACCTCCGACTTACTTCTACGCATAACGCTTGTCGTCCCACTGGTCGAATTCAGATACCTTCCTGCGAGTAAATATCAGACGTCACGTTCTCAATAGAGGCACAGTTGCTCTCCGGTAACCCGTCCACAATGATCAAACTCTGGAAAGAAAAGAGAAAAAGGGACAACCTAGACGAAACGCTAAAACTACCGTGGAACCCGGTGAACATCGTCACAACACGCCACTCGGCTCGAAACCAAATGAAACGAATTTCCTTGGAACGCCTCAATGACAGGGAGTATCAAAGAACTGCGCGATCGACTGAATCGAACGCCTATTTCAAATCAAGAAAGATACAAATCGTGGGTCTGTGAAAGATATGTTTATGTTCTAACATCTGTCACAAAGTGAAAATTTGGTCACTACAACCTGATAAGGATGGAAGCCGGCTCGGTTCTTACGCACGCACATTTCGCGAGTACTAGAAATTTAGCGGAAGATGATACCAGCAAGCAGTGTGCATGTGATTTGTACTAAACTACCTCCTGTGTGGTTTTCACAAGAGGATCTATCGCCGTTTAAATCTGTACAGTCATCGATTTCCACCGGTCCTTAGAACTTTCTTTCTATGTTCGATTTGATTCCAGGGTTTTTGATAACTCCAATGGTAACACTTCGGTGCCTTCCTTGAAGGCGGATGAGGACCTTTCATATGGTCAAGCGGTCATACACTTTTTAAGAAAACCTATCTCCCTCATCGCCACTATTTCTGGTGGGGGGCTGCTATCCACCGGCACTGATTTACTCGCAGGCATAAGTGGAAGCCTCACTGTGGTTGTGGGCAACTAAACTTTCCTCGCCAACGCGCTAGACGACGTTCCTGAGAGTGAATCAATGTACCGTCGGACTCCTTGACCAACTTGCTTATACTCGGCCTCCATGGACTAGTATTCCTAATCAGTCGGTAAAGGTTAAGTGTCTTTGCGATAGCTGCAACCTTTTCTGTGTGCTTACATTTTTTCACCCACCACCGCTCGCAGTCATTTCTGAAACTACTGTTCACTTCATGTCTCAAGGATTTAAGCGACTCAGTTTATGTTGCATCTGGAGGACTGAACCTGCGAGCATCTAAAATTGCGAATGAAGTAGAGGATATCCATAGTTTTTGTGGTTTATGTGACAAGAAGCACTAGGTGGCAGTTAGCACGGAGTGCAGAGAATCTTTGAAATCTTACCAATATTCGCTCAAATCCCGGTCACTTTTTTGAGACGTCAATCTCATTGAGAGTTCCCATTGGAATTTTAGTCGCAATTACCCTCTAGAATCAGATTTGTAGGAAAAATGGCTTTTGTGTTAATGTGACCAAGGATCAGGCGCAAACAAGAGCGAGTTCGATAAAAAACGATCCGATTCGACAGGTATGGACCAGAATGATCGAGAATCCTCGGACGGTCCATGCCACCAATGATCGATGATAATGTGACCGATATGAGTCCAGCACCGTGAAGGCAAATGAAACCTTCAGGTGGGCCAATGCCGCTTTTTATGATAAAAGTGGTTGTCGCCAGAAACTTTGTGCGGTCAGAAAAAACCCTTGCGAGATCCAGTTTTATTGACGAACACTAGATATAAGAACACAGCCAATGCCCGCTGCTAAATGGATCACCTGGTTAATTTGATCCCATTGCCTGCCTACATTTCCGTCTGTCGAAATTCTTAGTTCGTCGGATAGTTCCTGTTCATAGCTGTTGCGAACACTTGAATCAGACAGACGTCGGACGGCCAGTCAGGTTTGTGGTGTGAGTGAATGGCTGTTGAGCCGTTATCTGTTCGCTGAACAGGTAAGGCGCATTGCCCAACTAGACAGAACTCTGCTCCACCTAGTGTTACAACTTGTGCATTAGGAACATCTGCCAGCACTACAATGTCAGAGCCTTTGTTGTTCCCAACGAGGTCATTGTAAAACTCGTCTTTCTCCTTGTCAGTGCTGCAGTCTGTTGGAGCGTATGCCGAGATAACAACTAAACTACGCTTAACACTGCTATCCTTCCGGACGCCGACTGATCCCTGCAGTCTCACGGCGCAGAAACGACTGTTAAACGGGATCCAGTCTAAAGGGGCTGCTTCAGTCTTCTCAATCAAGAATGTTCCTACACCGCATTAACCCATATCTTGAGCTGCGTCGTCTCCTGAAGTGCGCGGGAAATATCTTGACGAGATATTTGGCGCAGTCAGTTGAATTACTCTACTCGAATCCTGAATTCGTGTTTCACTCACACATCAGACATCAATCGAAAATGATTCCATTGTGAGAACTAAACACGCCTGTTGGCCAGCATGCATGAGATTGCGCTCACTGAAGAAAATGAGATCCAGAGAATGGTAAGGCTTGAAAAAATGTCAGCTAAAAGACTGAAAACCACTTCCTGGATGATTTGGCAATGAACCATTGTGAGTATCGAGCGTGTTATCAGTGGACGCATTAAGGATAGACGGATCGAACAAGAAGACTTGGTTAGGGACAGAAGATACACTGTGAATTAAGGAGGGACCTATGAGCAATAGCATAGTTATCACTACCCACCCTGCTCGATCCAATGAGTAACTCGGTCCTGAGTATCCTGCGTGAAGTAACATTACAACCCCAAATGTTATCCACGGGTAGGTGGACATATACGGTCGGCCAATGCCTCTCAGAGACACTCTTCATGCAATATGAGAGAAAACTATTTCATCAAAAAATCGTAGATTTTTGATACATTCTTAACTTGGCCGATTTTTAGCCCAAAGCATGAACTGTCCATCCAAACCCGGTTAAACAGATTTTCCAGTAAGAAGTGTCTATCAGTTTGAATTTTGAGGCATATGAGATTGGAAATTATTGTTTTGGTTTATATACTGTCAGGGTCAAATGTGGAATCTCCGATTAGTTACTCGTGAGTCGCTGAGCCCTGACATTGTGTAAAGGCCTGCGTTCCTCCATTGACCTCAACGAAGCTCATACATGATGGCATAGATATCCAAGCGTAGATCACAATCGTCCCTGCAAGAGTCAATGGGGTAGACGACCTGATCAAGTAGTCTCTTCGTCTTCCGCAGTTTGGGAGATGATTTCATTTGAAAACTCAGTCGGAAAACAGATAGCGGAAGGATTACGGATCCAAATAGACAAGGTTCCAATCAGTAACTGCTGACTGACTTGGGGACAGGTTCCTGTTAGAACCAAGGGCTTTGATTGGGAACCCCAATTACTGTTCTCTTTAGTAGCCGGACTTCCAAGCAGTATTTGTCCAAAAAACGTCAGTGAATAGCACCAACACAGTGACTTTCATACTGCACTCGACCA